>OMLF01010005.1:5208-21239 GCA_900302615.1 Holocentrus rufus
GTAGGGAAATCATCTTTCCATTAGGAAGGTCAGTGAGCATTGACAGCGACAGGATCTGGTAAAGATTCAAAGTCTTGCTCCAAGACACTTCAGCAGCAGGTGTGTGCTTGCGGACGTGGAAACTTGAACACAGGTCGTGCAGTTGCAGGATAATCTTGCTATTCTCTTTATTTTGTGCCAAGAATGCCCAATAGCCCAATTAGTGTAGCTTCCTCAGGACTCATTTGACTGCTGCACCATTGGTCACTCGCTACTTCTCTTTGCAGCTGCAGCTACTGAGGCATGCAAATATGCCTGAGTGTGTCTGCGCCATACTGCACAGGCTGAGACGTGTGCACTTTTTCACGTTCAGTCTAAGAATTATGTTGTCTAATGATCAACATAATTCATGCATCTCATTCTATTGAGTACTAATAACTAACCTCATGGTACATTGATCTAGTGCAGCACTAGACACACACCACACCTTATCTGTACTTGCAGCCACACAGTATATACTGCTGTATGAACATACACAACAATGGTGTTTAATACTTAATATATTCTGTTTGGTGATATGAATACTGCTGTATCTGTACCATGTTCAATTGTCACATTTGCGCCATGCAAGTCAGTGCATAGTGTGAAATACCGTCATGTCTCTGCACTAATGTCACTGAAAGGACACATTGTAAATGGCTACTGATCCCAATACACTTGGATACATGTCCATGTTGTAAATAAGTGAAAATGTTTCAACATAATATATTGCAAATAATATAATACACAATAAATAATGCACAGCTTAAGGTCAGAACACAAATAATAATGGAATGTAATGAGATGAGAATAAAGTGATGATTCCTGTGGGTAAACTATGCTTGCACTTTACATGTCGACATTCCAGTGTAACAATTTAATGTACTGTTCTGTAATGTATGAGACCATCTGTTATGGGTTGCACCCTGGTGCAGCAGGATAATTAGGAAGACTGCCATTCAAGAACGCCAGCAAACATTCACCTGCTGAAGTGTCCTTGAGCAAGACTTTAAATCCCTAACAGCTCTCTTGCCTCCCTGTAGAGGGGGCTAAGCAGAGAATTTTCTGGTCCTCATTCCTGATTGGCTGCCGAGTCACCTTGTAAACCCAGGGTGACATGATGTAGTTTTCCTGATTAATTTACTGTCAATGTCCATCGGTTTATCTCATTAGCATAGCGGACGAAATAAATTAATTAAATTTCCAATGCCTGTCAGCCAAGGGAGGATAGTTGACCTCAGTCTCTCGCATCCCATTTAACCTGCAACCATACTAACGTTAGCTAACTTACCAAAGAAATGCATAATTAAGGCTATGCTAGCTACCTTCTACCCTCGTGTCTTGGCAAAGCTAAACTGATGTTTTATCTATTTAAAGGTCTAACAGAAGTTTGCAACATCAAAATACAACTAAGAACTCCCGTGGCATTTATTTACCGGACATCCTTATGAAATTGCATTTGACCAACAATGTGCGCAATAAACTAGCATAATAAGCCCACCTGGCTCTCATGTAACAGGTGTTACAGTCCATGCTACAACTGCACCTTTCATACAAAGGCCTATGTGAGCAAGCACTTGGAGGATAACACCTTGTCTTTGTGATTTATTTATTCAACATTTATTCCAATGTTCACGTTTTATTTACAACTCTACTCTTCGTTTTCAGCTGTTCACTTAGCAACCGAAAACTGAACTACAAGGCAAAATATGCCATCTAGTGGTGAATTTTGGTAATTACACCGGTGTTAGACTGCTGGTCTGTAGCTTAGGTATGCAACTGGTAAATTATTTCTTTACATCATAAAACAAATTCCACACTGCCCCAAGCCAAGAACCACACCTTTATCAGGGGATGATAAAACCACAGGCTATTTCAAATGAGACAGCAATACAAATTTTTATGCACGTGTCCTAATTGATTTCATACATTTTAAATGCTCCAATATGATTATAATACTTTGTTGTGTTTGATTAATCAACATAGAAGCTCAGAGTATGAATTTAAAAAACAAAAAAATCAACGTGACTGAGTAAATTCTGCATAATATTAACTAAATGCCTAAAATCTGGCAGGTATCTGTATACTCACAGCTCGACAGAAGAAGCCACAGCCAGGGCAGCACTGGTGCTTGATCATGGCGCTCCGGTGGTCCTCGCACAGAACCAGCAGCTGAACCGAGTTGGAGGGACGCATCATCTCATGTTTTTGCACAGCGACCTGGCAGCGGGTTAGCTGTCCATAAATGCTCTCCGTGGCCATGCACTTCCTGTCTGCGAGGATGAGAATCTCTCGGCTTTTGGGTGTTTCCATACGACAGGTGCATAGTGGAAGTTCCTGTACGGAGTCCTCCACCGCTGCTGACCCTGACATGCCTGCAGAGAGGAGAGGTTCTGTCTTAGATCACAAATTACTTTCAGTTAATCAGCAGGTGGACTCAATCCCCAAATTCAGAGGTTGGGTGTAACCAGATTAAAGGAATGTAATATACTCAAAATATCATTAATATTAAATGATAATTACCATCAGTCAGTGGGTGGACCAAGTCACATATATGTGAGCCGCAAGTTCCAATTCAAAGGGTCAAGTCTCAAATCCAGTGATCAGTGGCAAGTCAAGTCAGAAATAAGAGACCCTACTCCTCAAGCAAAGTCAGCTTTACCTCCACACTTAGTCAAGTCATCACTGTAGAAAATGTAATATACACTTAGTCAGCACTTGGCAATCCTGTAAGTGTCATGGGACAATTGTCTTTGGCAGAACAAAATCAAAGTGTTATTTGTTTTGCTTAAGTTGCCATGTCCAAGAAATTTTTCATGTCATAACAAAACCAGGATTAGAGTTTATTCACTTATGATAATTCAGCAGTATATATTTTCCAAAAAGAAAATGTTTTGACATAAGAAAATGTTTCATATCCTAAATTCAGAACATTGTTTTGGATACAGGCGCCACTATTAAGTGAGCTTTCAATTTATATTTTTTATAGCAAAAATGTCCTTTGAGTGCTTTGAAATTGAAGCCAAACAGAAGCTGTTCCACAAGACTTTGTTTCTTTTGTCACACCAACCTAGACTTAAACCCATAACATGACAATCTTTTTTCTGGTTGGTTTTCTATCCTGGCTGTTATAAGTCTAAATGTATCCATTATTTCTGTAATTGACCTTCATGATGGCTCCAGATGTGGCTGTTAGACGAGATTTGTGATGCAACTGCAAAGCCTCTATAATCATTTTGCTGCCAGTACAACACTGTTGTCATGGAAATGACCCAGACATACCCACGCCAAATAAGCGCGTGATTTCTTTCCAACAATTCATGGTGCTGGCAACGAGCGAGTGACATGGGGATTTTGCCATTGAGTATTCTGACTTTGTTCTGATCAGAAGGGGTGGATGTATGTGAAGCCTCTTCATTTGTCTGGGCTCTGATAGTCTGTTCTCTTTCTCTCCGTGTTTCTTGTCCCCTGCTCCTCTCATTGAGATGTGTGACATTAAGTACAAGTCATTGGGAGTGATTGGAAAAAAGCTTGAAATCTGATCTGAGCACTCAGAATTGCACAATTGCATTTTCCAAAAATTTTATTGCATTTCAAACAATCAACAAATGCGGCTTAAATCTAATCTGAAAAGGTTTAAATGTTCAGACTTGTGAGAAAATGTGAGAAAAACAAAAAACTGAACTGATTCATAAACAGCACTGAAGAGTTTCTTCACTCTTCCAAGCTCTTACCTTGGCTCTGTGAGGGAGGCATGCACTCTTGGGGCTTGAGGTTGTCAGACTGAGGGGGGATCTCTGTGCACTCCCTACTGTGGTCTGCCTCGGCCTGAGTTGAAGCCTGGGGCTGAGCCAGCGCCTCAGGTCCTGAGGACGTGGAAGGGTTAACAAACACAGAGCGGAGGTCAAGGAAACATACTGCTCCCTGGTTACTTTCAGGTAAAAAAAAAATGGTGCATAAAGAAGAAAACCAGAAGATACAGCCACAACCGCCAATGCTGTTTCATGCACATGTGAGTTAAGTGGAACGAATGGGGCAGTCGGACCTATTTTTGGGGTCTATTGGCTCGACGAAGCTAAATCATGCAAAATTTTGGTCAATTAATTCACCAAAGTTGAACTCAGTGTGAAGGTGAGACGTGACAATTCTTGATTCAGTCAAGCACCAAACAATCAGGTATATTAAAACGGACTGAGCCTACTCACGTGTCTATGCGGACATGCACTGGGTACTAGATAAGGTTGGAGAGGAGAGAAAGACAGCATCTCTCTGACACTCTTTATAACTCAGATGTTTGGGAAAACAAGCTGCAGCTGAGTTTGAAAAGGGCGAGCGCTTTGTTCATATAATGGAGCATGCCATGGACCATTGCTTTCTATAACCATCTATTTCTAAATGATTTTTCTTTATGTAGAAGAAAAGACGCAGAGATTCTGACTCTAGGTTAGAGACTTTTCGGCTCGAGGCATTTAGTTTGGAAGGGTAAAGGCAATTAATTTTGAAAAAGGCCAAACTAAATTCCGGCTGTTATTTCCATGGAGGCTTTTAGTTTGATTATGGAGCCATGGTCTGGCCAATCAGGGTCATATTTCTTGAAAAGCCAGCACCAATGTCTACTATTTTGCCAATGCACACACAAAATTTCCATTTTAACCAATACTTGTGCCTGAAATATGTGTACCAAATCTGAAATTTGATTTAGCAGAGAACGTTTCATAAGATTGGACACATGGTCAGTGAGTCATGGCCGATTTTGTAATTGGCCATGACTGCTAGAAAAATCCACTGGTAAATAGCAGCCAAACCATGTAAGAAAACAAATACTAAATGGTATTTTTGACCGTTTTCTAGATGGTTATTGTGGTGATTCAGCCACTGGTGAACGACTACATGTCCAATAAATAAATAACAATAAAAGCCACAAATGGTGAACATCCAACAGGGCAGGCAGGGGATTTTCTACTGGCAAACTATTAGTCCAGCTGTAGCTACTACCTACTGTGTACTATCTGTATTTACTACATTATAGCGCCACCAAGTGGTCAATTGGTCATGTTTCCTAAGTGATAACCATTTACCGAATGGCACGTGATCATGACTTACCATTGAATGGGAAATTGCAAAGAACATGTGAGAATACAATAAATCAGAGCAAAAAATACGGGTGATGTAAAGGGAGGGGCAGCGATTACCTTTGGCCTTTGTCTTCCTTTTCCGTTTCCTGGACGGTCTGAGCCAAGCACTGTCTCTCTTTTTCTTTTTCACCTTCTTCTTCACACTGGACTCTGAGCTCTAAGGCAGGGAGTTCAGTATAAATCACATCAGTGAATTTGAATCATGGACTCTTTTCTGGTAGTAATTAATGTGTTAGTGACGTATATCATACGGTTGGCTGCACTCTGAGCAGACTTCATTCAAAAGAAGTGAGAGCGTGGTTTGGTTATATCACATGCTAGGTTCAATAATTAGTAATTCTGTGAAACCATGATACAGCACAAAATTAAGAGTTCATTTCCAAAATCAAGATCAAATCAAAATACTATTTATATTTAAGAAAAAAAGAGCTGGAGTTCATCACTGAACAACTACAATCTGTAAAAAATTAACCTTTTTAAAGAGTGTGTTTTCATTTTGTTGTTATCAACCACCATGCATATGATTAACATTCAAGAAGTTCATTCTGGAAACCTGATCAATTTTATTTTATTTTATTATTCTAATAATCACCAGTTGGGTTAATGGTTCTTACCAAGTCTGACTCAGTCCCCTCCTCTTCCCCCTCTTCTTCACCTGACTCGTCAGACTCCTGCTCATCTCCCAACTTTATAAAAAAAAAAAAACACAAACTTCGTCATCCACACTAAATACATCAAACAAGTCAAGCTTCATTCCCTGAAAAGATTCATCTGAAAAATAAATGCGACAACTGATGTGCTTTCAGATGTTCTACAGACAGGGTGATGACAATGGCTTTTATTGCTGTTAAAGTTGATAAGACAACTGGCATTACTAATGTAGCTCAAATGTCTTATGACCCACTATTGATACGGGTGTGAGAGAGAGATACATTAAATTGGTGGATTTTTTTTTTTTTGGAGGAAATTAGATGCACTACCAAAACTGTTGTGCGGTGTTACGATGGTACTGTGGTGATAGTTTCTGGATTAAATTGGTATTGATACTCCTCATCCTGCTTTGATTGCTTCGTATTTGAGAGAAGACTGGAGTTGAGACTTTTAACCAGAGATTGGAGCATCACGATGGTTTTGATGCAGACATTGTCCCTCCTGTCCAGCTTTGAGTTCTGCTTCCTCTTGGCCACATGCCTCTCCTCCTCCTCTGTGCACACTGATGTGCTGTCAGACAGGGAAGCTCAAACTAGGCCAATACCAGGCTTAACTAGAAGCACCTATATAAGCACCTGATGTATTCAGTTATGGAGAACATGATGAACACCTCAATTCAGCTTTCTTTTTGCATATAATAGACTATGCATAAAAAAACAATTACCATTCTGTATGTAACTGGCATGAATAAGCCTTTTGTTCCAACCTGTGAGATGGATTCAGATGTTCTACTTGTTTCCTGGGCAGCACTGACACTTTCATCTGTAGCTTGTTGTCCCTCCTCTTCCTCGGACTCCTCCACGTCCTCCGACTCGTCCTCCTCGGATTCATTCTCTACTCTCTCCCCGTTTATATTTCCCACTTGTTTTACCTGTGAGATGAGAAAAAAATTGTGGTGATGATGATCTGAAAATCCAAAGCTGATGCTCTAATGATTACATGCACTTCAGCCTCACAGATAAAATGTAATGTTGCATGAAAAATGCTCAACAGTGAATGAATGTTGAATAAGTGATGGACTCAACCATTTGCATCATTCTGTCTTATTTTATCAAAGTCCACAGAAAGTCTTGGACTGTCCTTGCACTTCATGTGCCAATATACACTTGTGTCACTTGTTTTATTTCAGTGCTTGTTTACAATCTTGCAAAACAATGTACATTGAATAAATAATTAATATCAAGTCATTTCATCAAAAGGAGCAGCAAATAAAGCATAATATTGACTGAAAAGGTGTAGACTGAAGCATTAGCTTATTATATCTAACCTTATTGCATTAGATACTCTGCCTGACAGGCCTTTAGGCTTAAACAAAATGATATTAAACAGCCAAAACATCCCATGCACTTGTGTTACTTTGTTAAAGTCTCTCTGCATCATTGCCACCAAGACAGATTCCTGTACATGCATCATACTTGGCAAATAAAATGATACTGATTTGTCGCTTGCCTCATGTGCATTATGCCCAAAAAAAAATGCTTGTTTTAATAAACGGGAGAAGAAAAGACCTGCTGGCTCTTGTCTGAGCGCTGCAGCTCCTTAAACATCTCCAACATGGTTCTCTGCTTGAGCATTTTGGTTTTCTTCCTTGGAACCAGGCTGTACATTCCCATTCTCCTCTTCTTTTTACGGGATGTCAGCACTCGGGAGGAAGAGGCTGAAACACAAGATGGGAACAACACAGATATTTACAATAAGACAGAAAATGTTTTGTTCCAATCTACTGGTTATTTTCTCTGAAACCAAAGAACAAAGTAACTTTCCACTCGGGCATCTGTCATTTTCTACTGCATGTGTATTTTATCACTGGACTCTCTGTCTAACCTAGCTGGGCCAAGGCGGAGGCTGTAGCTGTAGCTGGAGGTGCTGGTGAAGCTGCTGAAGCTGCTGAAGCTGCTTGTGCTGAAGCTGGCATGTCCGACGGACTCTGAGGTAGCTGGTTCTGTGGTGCAGGCTGCTGCGGGGCCTTCTGCGTCTCAGGTGCAACGTGACTCTCCGTTCTCTCCATTCTTGCACTGTTTGCTTCCCTTAGTTCCCTGTTAAGAAGCTGTAGATGAAAAGAACCAAAAAAGCCTTTAAGATCACCACGTTACTACCTGAGCTCCTCTGGATCTCGCTTCACTGATCAGATAAAACTTCCAGACTATTTCTTATTGGCTATTGATTACCTTTTGCGCCGGGCTGACAGCAGGTCTGGACATGGTTTTGCGTGCTCTGTGTATCGTGACGGGTGGTGGAGTCGGGGCAGGGCAGGGGGCTGTGCCATTTTTAGTGTCTGATGCCCCCTGCCCCGATGTAGTTCCCGCACTGGAGTCAGTTCTTAGCACATCTAAACTCTGTGCGTGACCGGATGCCAAGGACGGGAGGGATTTGCACGCAAACTTCACTGACGTGGAGCGCGACGGCAACCAGTTGGTCCTGTGAGATGCAGCTCCCAGTCCCGGCGTGGTCGGCGAACCGCCTTCCGGCTGCTTTTTACTGAGAATGAAGCCGTTGCTTCCGGTGACCGAACCGTGCGGCGGCTCCGTCTCCAACATTCCGTTCTCATTGACCAACAATGACGTGTTGTTGCCCGACGAGGAGCTGTGTGTGGGGCTCTTGTGTCGCGTGTCATCGAATTCTGTGCCGTTTAGCATCGCCTCTGCTCCGGGAGAAGAGGCCAGTCTGCCTGCCGCCTCTTTGTTTTCCTCTGTGAGACAGAACCAAAGTCATATTTCAGTTAAGATTGATGCTATAAATTTTATGCAACATATTTTACTGAAATCTGAGCCAATACCTGTTTTTTCCTCTGCATTGCTGGCTGAATCCATTCCTTCTTTCCTTGTGGATTCCCCCTTACGCACACTGCGCTTGGCCAGACCAGCAGACTGATGGAAAAAGAACAGATATTAATTTGAAAATGTATTCCTACAAGTACAAAAATATAAAGGTCTAAGCATGGATGTGGCTTATATACATAACCCACCTTTATTTAGAACAAAAGAGGTTACAAATCAATGTTTCAATAACATTCCTTCCTCAGAAGACAAAGACAAAGCATCGAGGGCATCCCCCACGTGCTCTGTCTTCTCTCTTTACTACACCCCAGCCAACCAGTAGATGGTCTGATGCGGCTTCAAAAGAAATCTCAACCAACCACAGACCATCTTTACATCTCAGAGGAGGAAGCAGTTTAAATGGCTCAGTAATGCCAGGAAACGCAGCGTACTCTATTCCCTGTTACCAGGCCATCCACCCAGCACTCATTTCAGCTGCTCTGCTTTCACCCATTAAAAGTCACAACAGTCACAGTTTCTCCAGGCTAGCAAAGACGGAGGCCCATCTCTCTAGCACCACCAGCTGAGCAACTTGAAAAGGACAGAAATGTCTCACACTCAACCACTTTTTCTTTCATTTTCTAGCTCCTTCAATAAATATCCGGTTGCACTTTCACATCATCCTCACCATGTTACATTAACCCCTTTTCACACGTGCTGGCACCTTGTCAAATCAAAAGTTAAGGAAGAGTGGATCTATGTCCCTTCAAGATCAGCATAGCCTAGCAAAGATTACAGTCTCCACAGCCATCTCTGAGTCTTAGAGGAGCAGAATAAAAGATACACACGTCTGTAGGTCATTAAAGTATTGGAGGTTGAGGGGGGGGTCTTGTTCCTAAGCTATCACATCTGGTGAGTAGGCTGCATATCTGAAATAAAAAGCAGGTATTGTTCCGTACTGTGCCAAGAGTCAGTATTTCCCAAACTAGCCCGAGTTATGTAACCGATCAAAAGGCCTGGTAGACTCAGAGACACTATATTGCATCAAAAAAAAAACAGAAAAACAAAACTGCTTCAACCGGTCAACAAAGTCTCACCAAAGGAACCGAGAGTCAAACTGAGAAAGCTGCTTTAGGAGGAACTTCTGTTCTGACTGATGGCTTCAACTGAGACCCCGCTGAATAAGCAAGCAGAGACAAACCGTTCACCAAACCCGCACTTGGATCATGTGCATGCCTGTCTTCGGCTCAGGGACTCAAACATCAACAGTAAGCTCATGTCTGTCATGCACAAGGTCAGACAAAGAGCTTCTTTGAGCACAGTAACTGAGGTGTTTCTCATAAAGAACATCTAGCAGGGAGCAAGGCTCTCTGGTGAATGATCAAGGAATCTCGTCAGCACATGTGAGGGTGGAGAGAAGAATCCTGCAGTTCCTTTTTTTTATGGATTTAGGAAAGCACTGGACAGGAAACCCTGTCCTCAGCCCTCCCCCTAGTGGTGGAAAGAGGAACACACACATTGGAGAAAGAAAAGGAGGGGGAGGGGAGGAAAAGAAAGCTGTCTGCAGATCTCCGCCATTTCGTAACCAGATTGTTTACTGACAGTGTGCCCATTGCAGCAGTTTTCCACTAGATGGAGAATGTAGGTTCAGGAGCCTTGTGGATGGGAGAATGGGGGGCTACTGAAAGAGGAGCTCCAGAGGAGATTCAAGCCTGTAACATTATGATCAAGAGCTTTACTTAGTACCATGTACAAAGAAAAAATATCAAAATGTTAACAGAGGAGACCAGAGCTTCAATAATGATCACAACAACGAAGCTCTTGTTTCAGATTCTGTTTTGCAGATACCTGAGCTTTAACACGGCAAGTTTGCTTAATTACTGGAAAACATATTTATAGAAATTAATTGTGTCCCTACACCTAAAAACATATCTAATGGCTAAATCATTCCAGCTTCGGCTATTTGTGATCCACTGTCCCGATTACTAGAGATCCCTCAACATGGTGTGAACATGGTATGTGACAAGGCTTGTGAGCAAGTAGTGACTTATCCTATCTTTAGAACGACTGCATGGGCCTGAGAAGTGTATCCCAGTATCAAAGCCACCTAAACAAGCAAAAACACATTACACAATCAGTTGTTACTGTGTGAATAACAGCTCAAGGGTGCCAACGGCCCATAGACAAGGAGATGAATAGCTAAAAAGCACAGCTGCATTCACCCCGGCCTCCTTCACAGGAACTGTGAAGTTTCCTTAATGATCTTCTGAAGAAATTCACTCAAAATCCCCGAATGAGATCATATTTCATCTTTTGCATTTTCTTGAGCCAATTGTATACTCATCTGATGACTAACAGTGCAAACTGGTGTATCAAGGCAAGGTCTCGCAGAACATGACTGACCTTCAGTCAGTCAGCTGCTCGAAAAAAACCCAAACCCTGACACGGGTGAAAACAAGGCTTACATCACAGGCTGACATGCATCTTTTGGACTGTTATTGTAGTCTTGTGTCTCTTATATTTCAGTGCATTTCAGATCATACAGCTGGGTCTGGGTTGTACATCTGGTCTCGAGAGATTTCGCTATGCTGTTCTTGGGGGATATGAGGTAAGCACAGAATGGGCAAATAACGAGGAGGGAACAGGAAGAAACAAAAAGGGAAATGGCTCTCAGTAAGGTAGGCTCCCGATCTCCAGGAAGTCAAGCTGCTCTTCGTATATCGAGGATGGCATCATTTCCTTTGCGCTTTCATTATTCTACATACAGCTTTTGATCCCCTTATACAAAAGACCGTGTTAAGACATGAGGAGCTCTCCAACAACAGGATCCAAAATCCTAGACACTCACATCTCTCTCTCTTGCCGGTAACACAGCGTTGTTGCGTGTGCCCCTACCCAAAATCATCAGGTAGCAGAGCCAGAGCCACTGCTACCTGAGAGAATGCCTCGATCTCATGAATCAGGCAAAATAAAATATCAGATCAGAGATGCTGTTAAAGCAGCAGGAATTGTCAAGCACATCACACTAAGAAACCATCTGACCAGAAGACAACAGAGCTTCAAACCGGTAAATTCTAATTTTAATAGAAAACTGCAAACAGAAAGCATTGGGATGGAGAGCCAAGACTATACATCTCCTGAGAAGACCATTCAAAACCAACCAAGGGTAAAGAGTAAGGCTAACATGTCTTTCCCTGTGGTAGTTGTGTGCCTGCAGGAAGCATCATACCTGCTTTCTTCTCATGGCCTCCATTGAGAAGGAGAAAGCGTCAGAGAGGGAGTGTGTGTGCGTGAGTGAGTGAGTGAGAGAGCGAGAGAGAGAGAGAGAGAGTGAGAGAGAGAGAGCGAGAGTCTCGAACAGATTGTTCCTCTTTTCCTTTCTTTCCCCGCATGCACATTCACCTCGCTGGTCATGTGACCCGGTGGCTCCCTCTGTCGGTCCCTCTCTTCAGAAGGTCTCCACAGAGCATGCTCAGTCAATTCAAAAAGAAACACCATCCATTTCTTCAAACTCAAAGACCTCATTGCCAGTGTGCATGCAGAGTCACTTCGGGAAGAGGAAGGGGGGGAAAAAAAGAGAGAGAGAAAGGTAGGGTGGGAGGAGGCCCAAACTGCATTTCAGTGAGGAGCCTGAAGAGCCAGAAGTTTTTCCAACAAGCACCGGCCGATGCAGACAACAGGGCACGGCAGAATCTGCCCTCAACTGGAGAAGCTTTTGTCTCCATTGAGCTTGAGGGCAGAGAAGGCAGGACGACACAATGCTGCCAGGCCACTCGATCGACAGATACTGAATGTTACAAATGAAATAAGAGACCTAGCTGCCTTTAAAAGAAACCTGAAGAAAGTTCAAAAAGCCACTATAGGAGGACACAAAAGACAACTTAAACGTCTTATTTTTCCATACGGTACACTTAATGGAAACTTTCTTTGGAATAAAGAAAGTTCTATTGGCAAATTCTCAACGTCAGCTTTGTAGACCCAACACAAAGCTAAAGGGTTATAAGACCAAGAGTGCACCTCTACAAATGCCGTCTATTGTCCTCAAGTCATGTTTTCTGTTGTAGTTTGCTATTTATTATTTATTTAACAAAAACAAATAAATGCACACCCCTTTAAAAACATAAGAGCTCATGCTGAGCTGTTATTCATTTATTACTGACTCAATGCACTGCTCCCACTTTTGCAAGCTAAACATGCCTGTTATTGTTATTCATGGTACAAGAATGAAAAACAATTATTTCTCTTGAAGATATTCTTTGAATTACCACAGAAATTCAAGTAGAGAAATGCCTGAGTTAAGATGATTAAATAGATTTTGATCGCCCGTTTTTACTGGACTAGCAACTTCTTCAGAACTTCCAACTGATAACACTGGTAGTATGAAAACATGCTCAGTAGTTTCACAGTCTTCGCTGTCAGTATAATTTGCCTGAGACAGAGGTTAGTTGCTTTTTCAGACTGAAATGTATATGCTGATTAGGGGACATTGCAGCCTCTTAGGATTTCAGATCTCTTCATGATGGTGGGTTCTAGTGTTTCAGCACGAAACAACAGCATATAGCATACAAGCTCATGTTTTACAACTTAAATACATACTGAAAAAAAAGGAGGAAAAGATAGGGGAGGGCGGGTTGCTTGCTCTTACTAGACTGTGACAGGAAAGCAAAGATATGAGAAGATGCACGTACCAAAAAGACAGAGAGAGAACCAACGAGAGAGGGAAAGAAAATTCAACAACAGTGCAGTTTTACAGGAGCGGATGGTTGACTGTGCGTGCTATCAAATACCTACAAAACAAAAAAGGAGGGCATCCATAGCCAAAGAACAATTACATTCAAAGCAGTGCTTATTACTGAAGCTGACAATGATCAAGCCTTGTCCTACATACAAGAGAAAGCCTGGAACGTGCTACACTGATCTGAGAAACCTTTGAATTATTACAAATGTTTCTGCCCTCGTGGGCCTTTATCAGGCCTAAATGCCTCCACACAACACGGGAAACAAAGCTGGTGTGCATTAGCAATCTACTGAGTCATAGCTACTATATACAACTAACACAAAAGGCCGAGCTGGATATTTATTTGTGGCAACTTTCCGAGCCAACTTTCTGGATCCAAGAGAAAAAGTTGCAGCCCGTGACCAAAGCATCGATGAATCGTGATGCTTTCTTGGACAATCCGGATGCTCAATAATTAAACTTTTTTATTCTGCTTGGAAAAAAAAACCCAACACTAATATGGTGGTCTGTTCATTTATCTCCACAGACTGTAAAAAGAGCACAACACATTAGTTATGCTTTTGAAAAATGCACCTCTGGGCTGCGTATCAGATAAGCAGGACGACACAACGTCAGCGACATGTTTACATTCAAGAAGCATTGAGTAATGTTGAACAGATGACAAACAGATGACAATTCACAAAGCACCTTCTTTGCTAAAAGCAGATGTGTGAGCACTATTTGGATTTCACCAAGCAGAAAGCAAAAAATTGCTTGACAGATCTAATGCGGTTTGTAAGGACTGCCATGTTAAAACTAAATAGCTGCTAACATATTAATATGTTAACATTTTTAAACTTTAACTGTTTACATTTGTGAGTTTTTTTTGATAGTTTCTGTTAGTTTTATTGACATACATAGAACTCACTCTTAGGCTGGCTTTACACAGTGCAATTTCGATGCAATTAGTTGCAGGTTGCATTACTGTTGCCATGTCAACAGACCCATATGGAATATTCCAAACGATGATGCAACCAGATTTATAATTTTCATTGGATGGTTTGCCTGGAACTCCAAGTTGCATGGAACTGAAGTTGCATTTTAGTTGCACCGTGTAAAGCCAGCCTTACTGCTGTTCCCTTTGGTCGAAATAAAATGACATAAATGCAAATTGTTTGTGCTGATGAGTAATAACTGCGATGCATCAATTGTCAGGATGCATTAATAATCAGTAAGAATTATAATCACAGCTCAAACGGAGCCAAAAGATTCCCAACCCTGATGACTACAAAATGCATGAAACCAAAATCAAGGCCACATAACTATAGGGCTATAAAATGTGCATAAATATATTTTGACAAACATTTGAGTTCACGTCTCTTAATCCATTGTGTAGGCAGTGGTTCTCTGGAATTAAATTAGGCCTATTACAATGAATATAATTAACCAATGTTAGATTAACAAATTATGCCATTTTCAAAAATGTATTAAGTGTAACTGCCTGAAGCACTGGACAGCTGCTAGAAAATAAAGCTAGCAGTTTAAATAATGTGAGAAAACAAAGTCAGTGTAAACAGAACATTGATTGGTATTTTATTAATACAAAAACAAATTTTGACAATTTGTGAGATTTGCTTTATTTATTTATTTGTTTGTTTATTTTGGTGGCATCTTTGACAGCAAGTCACTGCAGTCGTGTTTTGCAAAGCATTTCCAGGAGATCACTTGCTGCCAGTAACATTGATGTCACTAGAGTTGGGCTGCTAATAATTAGTCACTCAGGGAATAATAAAATGATAACAAAACTTATCTTCTTCCCAAAGAAAAGGAGTACCTTAGTAATAATCAAGAGAGACCTCTGCCTCTACTCATCTTTGAATCAGTTTCATCTTGGAAAGGAAATGTTAATATACAGTAGGCTATCATCAGCAATGCCTACAACACTGGTATATATAGGCCTATTTATATGTAGGAGTGGTGTGGCATCAGGACCCATACCATGTATCAGGGTCCCAAGGAGAGATGAATGATGATGAAAATAATGTGCAATTAACTTGTTGGATACTACAATGGTGGTATGAAATGCCAAATGGAAAACGTATAAGTGTACCCTCTGATTAGACATGCTGCAAATATAGCTTACACCTGCTGTGTATAAAATAATAAATACGATTTTTTCAGTGGGTTAGAGTTGAAACAACTCCAGGACTATTTCTACCCCACTGCCTGATAATCACTGAATGGCTGAGACAACAGAAGCCCTGCATGGACAGACATCTACTTGACTTTACTTTTTGCCAGTGATGCTGGTGTTTGCCCTGCCGTTAAACAGGTAGTCAGCTCAGCTAAACTCAAGTGCTGCCCATCTGGTTTAAAGGAGGGGGAGAAAAAAGACTTCCAATCAATCAGCGTTGCTTTTAGCCTCAATATGCCAGGTTTCCCCCAGTGTATCAAAGACCACCTGGCCAATAATAAACTTGATGAATGTGAGATTCTTTTGAACATTTTAAGTAAATGATGTGCAGGTATGGAGGTTTAAAGGGGCCAAAACTAAATAAATACATGCATAAATAATTATATAATGAAATGCTTAAATAAATTATTAGGTAATTATAAGCATGCTTAAATTAATTAATAAATTATAAATCATAATGAAATGTTATCACCATAAATAAATGAAATTATATATTTATA
>OMLF01010005.1:21285-32560 GCA_900302615.1 Holocentrus rufus
TAAATTTATTCATTCATTCCTATATTAATTTCTATATTTACTTACATTTATTTATCTATATTTTATTTTATTTAACAATTTATTTATAATTTCATTTATCCACAGTGTAACTTGCTGCAGCAAAATAAATAAAGGTGTCAACTTTATCCATCAAAAGTAAGGGGCGGGTTAAAGCCTCTGATTGGTGAATTAACAGTATTACAGACCCGGCAGGCTCAACCAGTCAATCGAGCTCTCTGATCAGGCGGAGAATCGCCACAGTAATTGACTGTTTTCATGTAACTCCCACTCCCACTCCCACTCATGCTATTTGATTGTGTGATTTATTTCACAGCTGCAATAAATTTCAATGTAGCTGTTTTGGTTAGAACTGATATTCAAAGATGTTCAGTGAAGCCCTCAATCTTATGTAAGAAAGCACAGGAACTGGCATTTGCCTCCATCTGTTCAGATAATCAAGATATCTACCACTGCAACATGCAAAATGGCATTGTGATCTGCACAAGGTGCTGCCATCTTGAATCAGGCAAAAGCAGTAGATTCAAGTTCAACCACCAATCAGGGCATAGTCCAACCCCGACTTTTGAGGGATGAAGCGGACACATTTATTGCACTGCAAGTTACACTACGCATAAATGAAATTTTACATAAACAAATAAAATTTTAAAATAAATTAATAAATAAATTAATATACGCACGAATGAATGACTATACAAATGTGTATATATAAATGTAAATATAAAAGAATACAAAATACATTTAATCTTTATATATTTCATGCCCCATTTAATTTGTCAGTTATTTATGGTAACAATTAAGCATTTAATTATAAAATTATTTATTCATTTATTTAAGCATTTAATTACATAATTACTTATTTATTCAGGTTTGGTCCTTTTAACCCTGGCATTAAATATGGCAGTATGAAACAAATAGGACAATACCTTGAGTTTTAGGCCAGAGATATCATGTGCCATCCAAGCAGACTTTTATTTTACAGTTAGCCTAACACTGGTATGATCAAACAAAGGATTCAGGCTATGGAAAATAGTTTCACAATTACAATTTACAATTTGACGCTTTTATCCAAAGTGACGTATATCCGAGATTTTAATACGACACAAGCAAGGTACTAGTCAGTAGACAACTAGTGCTACAAAGCTAATCTCTGGTCCAACAGGACATGGCTGCTTTCTTGTCATATTCTGCTGGATCAAATGGTTAATTATTGCGTTTGTTCAGCATCAACAAGTAACTTGGATCCAGAGGTAACAGGTAAAAAATAACCAGAGGAAAACAAAAATATGGCAGTGTTTTTATCCTGGCTTGCCATCACTATACTCCCCCTGCATCTTTTTAAACGTGTCCTATGTAATTTAATCTGACCACTAGATTGGTAACCTGAGCAGAAACAAGTTTGTATGTAAACTCATCGTAAAGTCACTCCTCTCTCTCTTCCCCTGCTTCCAAAAGTATATGCCACAGCAGTACAGATGCAAACTGTGGACAAGCTATGCTAAGCTCTGCATCTGCCGGCTAACAGCTAAGCAAAAACAACTATAACGCGTTTTGTTGTACATGCCACTATTGTGAATTTTCAGGAATGCAAGGGAAGAGAGCTCCTTAGACAAAGTAGGGATGCAGCAGGAGGAGCCCCAAACCCTAATCATTCAATACTTATTTTCTGCTGAAACTGTGCCCAAATCTAATTCATATACAGCTACACACCAGGAATGCATAGAAGGGAGTTAAAGTAACCTGGTAAAGGCAAGTTAAACTTATTAAGCTGTTGCTTTAGATCAAGAAAAATAGCCTACATAGTGGCTCTTCCTTAAATGGTCTTTATTGAACACCATTATAAACAAGTTACTTAACAAGACTAGGTCAATTATATATGGCTGGACTGTGTATACTCCATTCTTAGCATGCAATAAATTTGGAATGAGCTGCAATCAGGACGTCAATGGTCCAAATCCAACATCTCCCCCTTGGCCGTACCACTTTGCAAAGAATTGACCGGGAGAGGGGGAAAAATGAGCACACTGAGTGGGGAGACGCCAGCGGTACATGTCTGGAGACCGGATGGGGGGACAAATAAGCGCACTGACCACCAACACTTCACCCCTTTCCCAGTCCGGAAGCTGATCAGAAAACCATAATTTTCGCAAATAACCCCTAACAACTGTTGGTCAGTCTGTCGGCTGTCTGGTCAGTTGTTAGGTTCACAGCGGAAAGTCAGTTTCAAAATCAGTTTGGTGGATAGCAATAAAAATCTATGGCAACATTCACATTAGCTAGAGGAAGAAACCTGCCAGTTTTGGTGACTCATGGCCCTCCCTCTTGTACCATGGAAATCACCATCATGGAAAATCACTGGAACTGTTTTACTTTGTTGATCTAAACTCTCGCAGGCTTCCCTGGCCATTACGTGCAAACACACTGTAAATTATTGAGTGCTATCAGTGCAAAAAAGTATGTCTTGTTCAATTTCAAAGTGGCATATAAGTGTGGGATTATTACAATTAAAAATATATACTTCTCTCTTAATTAACCTGCAGGTAAATGTCCCACAGTTCAAAAACAAGATACTTTTTGTCTTGTGGCAGCGGACAAAACTGTGGCACCCAAAAACTTGCGCATCACTAAAATCAATGTGTTTTCAGCAATTTTGCAACTTCTGACAAACTGCTTGACCTACAGTCTTTATGCATGCATGTTGCCACGATGTAAAAATATCTGCACAGCTAATGCTCAACCAATAATTCACCTGCAACCTTTCTAGCTCATCCAGTAGAAATGCTGAGGGAAAATCTAAGCCTTAGCACAGATTTCTGCACATTTATTTGTTTTCACAACTACACCACTCACCCCTATACCAACACATTTTCAAGGCTTTTATACTACTGATTGTTTCAGTAAGCTTTATGACATCTGACTTGAAGCACTCTTTTAGCCATGTTAATAAACCTCACTTCAACTCCAGAGAGGATGTTTCAGAGTTGACACTTGCATGAGGGCGTGGGCAATCTGCTCAAGATGTATCTAATTGTCCTTTAATACACAAGAAATGAAGGCAAGCTGGATCACAAACACCGCTGGACTGAAGTTGCTTATGGATGTTTTTTTTTCTGATATTGATTCATTTTAAATTTCAAAAAAATTACAGCAGAGTAACCTAATTCCCATGCTCCATTCTCCACAGAGAGCAGAAAGCTTTGAACGTGATTCATAAGTTTACTCTCAAGATGACTTGCTGTCAGTGAATAGCACCTGAGTACATCCCCGAAACCACCTTAGTGACACCTTATGACTGTATCTCTACAGGGTACATTTGAAAAGATTTCTATAAAAACAAAAAAGGGAGTTATGGCACTCACAAACTGAAAGTTTGGCCTGATGGTGGCACTAGAGGGGAGGTCATAGCATCACCAAAAACGTTAGGGTTCATGCATATGCTAAGCAAATTTGACAACAAAGGAAGATAAACTTTTGGAGATATCATGTTAGCAAATTCAAAGTATGGCCTGATGGTGGCTCTAGACTGAAGGCCATAAGGTTTACAGAATCGAGAGGGTTCTTCCTCTAGGGGTCATCAATGTGCTCAAAAAAATTGGAAAGATTCAAGTTTCCAAGGTTTTAGAGTTATTGCGTTCACAGCCAGGATCTCCAGCGACGGGGCAGTGCTGTAATCCACGATCTGTCTTTTTGGGCTTATGATGGCAAGAAGGAGCCAAATGCAACACACACACATGCATTTGCGGCTGTTGTTAATAAAATCGTTGTTTCTATACCCCTGCCACAAGAGCCAGTATAGACCAATGAGGCTTCAAACATAGGTAGGCGCCAAATGAATGCGAAGGATTTAGCAAGTCAAAATGATGTGCAGGGATGGAAGTGGAAAGCTCAATGCCACACCACTGAAGCGCCACAAAAAAAAAAATACTCAACACTACAACATGCAATTTCAGCGACCTCTGTCGAAAAACAGCGGGTCCTATCTCTCGAAGCAGAAACAAAAGACCGAACCATTGATAAATCTGCACAGTTGTGCCACATTGTAGCCAAGCAATCAGTGGGGGAGTCCAGTCCAATATGTGGAACCCTGTTGTAACACAATGCTGCAACTTGTTCGGAGAGACAGGCTCGCCGTGCACTCTTTCAGGACGACTGAAAGCCATGACGACTCTGATGCGAGATACCGAAGATAAATCCTGCATCAAGCAATTGATTCTTGATAAAAAACTTGAAAGGAAACGCCACAAAAATCGATAAGAAAGCACGAAGTCGGTTTCAGAGCTGGCGCCGTATGTTTATAATGGGAGCTTGTAAGCTTCCCAGCCGATGTTGCCTTCCTTTGACTGCATCAATTGTCATGTATCACGGATGTCTATTGCTGCACCGGTAGCGATAACATTAAGTCGTTAGCCTTGTTCCAACTTATTTGAGGACTGTGCCTTTTTATGAGGATGATAACCTTAATTATCAATTATCAATCATTGTCTCGAATTAAGAAGTGTGAAGACTGCTAACTAGCTCGGCTGCTAGCGACTGAAGCACCCGTGTGCAGCAGGCTTTTAGTAGCCTTGTAAAACACATTACAACCAAAAAACGAGCACTATTTGCTACGATGCATGCATATCTGCAGTTTATTTTGGACCGCTAAAGCTGAGAAGAAGCAGGACAGTGACATGAGCCTGGACCATGAATGACAAAAACCCACAGCACTATTCACAATGTGCCCACGCGGATCATTCAGATTCCGGGGCACAGCGTCTTCCTGCACATTCAGTTGCCCTCCGGTCCAACACAAAAGCAAAGGCTCCAGGCTGGCAGTGTACAGATAACACAAAACTGACCCCCTTAGCCAATATTTCAGGGTACCATCAAAGCATTATTTCCTGCCGGGATACACCACATTTTCCATAACGAGAAAACACAAATAAAGTGAAACAAGCTTGGCGTAGATACGGTCTCATACTCACCTCGGTTCCTACCACCGAAGCCATGGTGCCTGGACGTAAACTCCGCCCAACATGCTTACGTCACGTTTATAAATTTCTCTGCCGGCGTAACGCCACACCTGAGTGTGGTTGACATTAATGCTAATAGTGAACTAACACAAATATTGGCAATAGACCTTTTTTCATAGCAGCCATTTTGACATGAAATAGGGGAAACACTTGTGTTACTAATGGGCTCTGTCCCATTTAGGTCCAAATGAGCCAGAGTCCTGCTATTGTTCATGCTGGCTCACTGGGAAGACTCGGCTCGGAACAGAACCTTCCTTAATATCATTAGTAACACCTGTGTTTACCTGCTATTTCATATCAAAATAGCTGCTGTGAAAAAGGTATATTAACACTGATTTTTCTATTTAATAAGGAGGTGGGTAAAGCTGGTATTTCAGAGAAGCAGAGAATAAATAGATTATAGAAAATTAAATTACAATGTACAGATGAAACTGCAAAAGTAGGCAAACTAGGCTAAAACATTCAAACACATGGAAAATAAAGTAAATGGTGCAGCATCTTCATTGAGAGAATAAAAGTGTGACAGGTGGACAGATATGGAAGTGCATTACTGCCTGATTGCTACCAAATTTTCAGCTAAGCGGACAGAAAAGCAGAAAAATGTTCAGATGTTCAAATAAACACAAGGCTGTTTACATTTATAGTTGGAGATAGCAGATGTACAGGATTATACAGGGTGTATGCTGTTAGCCATGACCATTTGGCACACAAAATGCTGGAAAACAAAAAGGCCAAAAATCCAAAGTACAGAAATATTTGAGAGGGAAGGCACAGTATAATCCAAAAAACCTCTGATACAGGAAGAGATGAGGCTGGGCAGACAGATGTTTAAATTTGCATTTAGTTAATGAACTGTTTTTGAATGTGCATGCCTGGTGTGCTGACTGTACGTGAGGTTTGGTGCTGGATGGATTTGCACAAAATCTGGTGGGAAGGTTGGGCCAGTGAAGATGTGATTACATTTTCAGGGCAATCAGCCTCAAATGGGGCAGGGCAACGGGGGGCACATATCATCATGAAACCAGAAAGCTGGTCATGGATCAAGGTGGCACTGACAAAATTTCCCCACTGATTGGCTGAAAGGGGAGTTGTCCTATGACAGCAGCACTGACAAAAGGGACGGAGCTATGTACTAACAAGGATGTAGATTCAAAATGTATGCAAGTACAAAACTCAGCAGGGATACTGCTCATGGGCCAACAAAGAAGCGAATACCTTTTCAGGCCAATTGACCTCAAGGGGCCATGGTAATAGGCACGACTTAGTATCAGCAGGGGTAGTTTTCAAATGCCATTGTATATGATGAAACAAGGTTGGCAGGTTGGGCATGGGTCAAGGTGGCACTGACTAAATGCCTGAAAGTGGCATGTCCTGTCGGGCTAAACACAAACGGGGGCATAGTTTTAAAATGCATACATGTAACAACACAAAACTCGGCAGGGAGATTAGTCATGGACCAATGAACAGGCCAGTTGGGTTTAAGGGGGTGTGACGATGGACTTAGCACCAACAGGAGTAGTTTCCATGCCTCCACATAACTTCATAAGCATGACGGTTGGGGATGGGTCAAGGTGGCACTGATCAACCTTCCATGCTGATTGGCTGGAATGTTGTTGTCCTACGTCAACAACATTGCCAAACGAGGGCAGGGCTAAGCAACACCAACACCACAAAACTCAGTGACTCATGAGTCAACAAAGAAGTCAATACCTTTATCGGACCAATCGGTCTCAGGGGGGCGTGGCAATGGGCACGTCTTAGGACAAACAGGGCCTATGTATTGTCACGAAACGTGGCAGGGAGACTGGACATGGGTCAAGGTATCACTGATCAACTTTTCCTACTGACTAGCCAAAAGAGGCATGTCCAGTGACAACATTATTGCTCAAAGGGGGCGTGGCTTAACATACCCCCTGGATTAGAATGCAGCCGTGCTGTCAGACGAGTCCAGTCTGTTGTTGATAGGCACTTCCCAGAACTTGTGGAACTGAACCATTTGCATATTTTCTAAGTGGATGGAGGCAGAAGTCGTTATTTCCTTGTTCCATGGTAACTCAATTACCATCTCCCTTACCGTGCTAGCTCTGAGCTCCACGTGGTTCTCCCTAAACTTGCCCCCAACTGCCCTGCCATATCCAGTCTGTGTATTTAGTTCTTCCATGCATGTCATAGGCTACTAATATTTTCAGTGTATTATGCTGTCAAATTTATTAGTTTACTGATTAACTGACAATTTTGTTAACTAGAGTGTGGCAATGAATTCAGTGAGTTCTTCTTCCTTGTCTTCTCTATGTTGAATCTGATAAGTGACATTTCCTGTCAAAGGGATTGTTGGTGACCATAAATGGTAATTTGGAGGCATAAATGTGGGGGTGTCAGTGATTTAGAACGTTATGGGGTTTATCAAGGGAAGATACTTACAAGTATGGCAAGCATAAGCAGAGTTGATAAATGCCAGTTCTCTTGCACTTAAGAATATTCTAAATGTTGTTTGAAAGACTGAATTTCTATGCATTGATGATAAATGAAGCTCCAGGACTCTTGAGACCTTGTGCTGAAACTGTACAGTCTGAACCTGGATTATCTGAGGTCACTGTGCACACAGAATCCCCCTATAGCCAGATCTTATAGCACATTGCTGTGGAGATGCTAGACGACACACGAACTCAGAGAAAATGCGCCAACCAACCCAATACATTTCTGGTACAACTGTCTGACCTGCAGCTTTTATTCATTAAAAAAAAAAATCTTCCTACAGACCAGGGTTATTGCATCCCCAGTCTCAAAAGATCAAGTCCCTAGCTAACAATAACATAACTTAGAAATTATTGACCACATGTGCATCTGTGGGTGTCATTCATGCTATTCAATGTCCATGCTCTCTTATTTATATAAGCAAAACCAAAATCACCTTGTATTAGTGGATGAGTGAACACAAAACTGCTATTCAACATAAGGACAGGTCACCATTAGTCATCCACTTTGCCCACCATGGCCACTCAGTAAAGGACACACACCTCTGTGCAACAGCAAAAGTACCCGCTCCCCACAGAGGAGGCCACTGTGACAAACTGCCAAGCCAAAAGGACTCACACTGGTTATTTCAACTCATCAAAGTCTCCCCACACAGACTCTTTTAAGACCTAGACCTCACATATTTTCTTTAGGTATCGCATTTGAAGCTTTGTGGATATTTTGCATTCTTGTATACTTGACACAAAATGAGCAAAATGCAGCAGTGAGGTCGAGAATCAAAAGTACTCTTGCCTCAGATTCCTTCGCTCAAGCTGAATCGGTTGCTTAAATGGGTTTTCATTTCTGCCATTTCCTGTCATTTTGAATTGTATGCAATAACCCATTTTTCACTGTAACACCTGCAGAGTTAATGTAGTGCCAACAAGGGCAATAATTTTGCACACAGCAGACATAGACTTCCTAGATTACGGCTAATACTGAGAGCTTTGAAGATCCAGACCTCCAGACTGTGGTGCACAAATGAAGTTGACAGTGAAGATGCACAAACAGGAAGCAAGACTAAACTCTGATGCTAGAACAACCAAACTTAAAGGTGCGCTATGCAAAATTATCGATAGACTAAAGTAGGACCATTTACACTCAACTGATAAAAAACACAGAATGCGAATGTAAATTATCAGTTAGTCTGCCGACAATGAGAACCATGTCCAGTCAACCTTCAAATAATGTGCTTATTCCATGTTTTTGGCAGTTGAGCATAAATGGACATATCTGTAATCGACACTTGCAATTTTGCACAGTGCACTTTTGAGATCTGTAGGATGTACTCCAGTTGTGACAGACATTTGGTCACATCTCAGTGCCATCACCACGCCAATCTTGCAACAGCATTTTTTATTTTCATTTCTCCTTTAAAAGGGATTTATCATCACCAAATTTTTCACACACCAAACATTTCCCCATGCATAAACTTTGTATTGCACAATTCTGTTTGATCACAACACACAAAAGAAGCAAAAGAACTGTGAAGATGCACAGGAACGGGAACAACAGGAGGGAGGCCATATTTCTAAATGCTTGATGTTTGATCATCTAGACTTCACACAGGCCTACCTGTTTGCAAAGGGCTCCAAACTGCATCAAAAGAGATTTGGTCGTGCTGAATAATCCTGCCATCGGGATAAACTGTCAATTTTCAATTATAAGACAAAAAATGTTCACTGAATTAAGAAAATGTCTTGTTGTATGGCAGTCTCAAAAGGTCCAAGCTACTCTGATAAAATAGTAGTCTTTTGTTCAGGGGGACCAACACACTTTAACCACCTTGAGTCTTCTTCAAGGTGTAAAACATTTTCAAAACAGGTAAAATAGATCACATGGCGGAGTCACATGATCAGTCAGTCAACATTTAAAGAGCCCACGTACCAAAAAGATCCAAAAGACCTGGTAACAAATAAATAAATGAATAAATTAATGAATAAATAAGGCAGTAAATATATCTATCAAGCATTGTATTAAAAAAAGTTTGTGCAGCACTAGAAATAGGGTGCAGTAAAGACTGACATTACATGTTTTTATCTACATGTACCTGACAAGGCAGAAGAGTTATAAAGACACATAATCATAATAACCAGAGGAAATGTAATTCTTTTCTCAAGCCAGAGAAGGTTTTCACCCTAAACTTATCAATCAAAGGTTCTCTCCCTGCATAAACGTTTCATTCTGTCACTATCTCTGACTTGCATGGACATTTTTGGGAATGACCTCAATAACTTGAGCCCCAAGGGCATCAGGATTGGAGTGGCCAGGATTATTATATTGTTGTCCCTTTGGGTAGAATGAGTCCTAATGGGATATTTATGGTCAGCCAGTCCTTCTTTCAAGCAGCTTTTTGTGTCGCCTGCAATAAAACAACCACATTCTCATTTCAATCTGTATACCATGAATGTTGTGTTGCAGTTTGTCAGGTCATGTTGTTGAATGCAGAAACAAAAGTGTTGCTTTTAATGATGTACTGCAGTTGTTGCACAAGTCTGAAAGTATCAGTAGATTTTGGGAGGAGAGAGAGGGTTTTGGACACAAAGCTCTGTAGGTTTGCAGGTGGGTGACTCTGCACCAATTCTCCTTGTAGTGTGGGAGCCCATCTGACAGAGAAGGCAAAGAGCTCAGAGAACATGGAACAGTGGGACAAGTCTCTGCACAGGATATCCCAGATTTCCTCAAGTTTCTTCAAATCCATCCAGTGATGTGCATGGACAAATGACTGATGTTCATGCATCATATGTTTATGACTTGCTAGGTTACGTTTAAGCCACTATCACATACTAAAGATGTTGACTGAGGTTTGTGGTTGTGTGGTGAAATACTTTAACTGGAATTTTATATTCTGTGATGTCAGATTGTCATTTTCCATCATTGGCCACTGGGAGGAGCCATTGTCTTATTTCTAGGGTTTTATAGGCTTTTGGGTGCACTGCTTTTAGTATGAAGTATATGTAAGTGTGTTGTTTAGTATTATTTGAATTTCTTTTAATTTGCAGATTTTCTATACTTGCATGATGTCCATTTCTCTTTTACCTACCACCACACTCATGTGTCATTCATAATGACATAAGTAAGTTTGCCTCAACCTTCTGACTGAGACTGAGTCAGTCAAGGATTTAGATTCAGATTCAGATTTGATCCCCACAGGGGAATTGCTTAATTTAAACAGCAATAATCAAAGAAAAACGCTAAAAAGTATGCAACATGCATGCACGGTGGCGCATGCGCACTAAATTTACACTGTCAGGACAACAATCTCATGTTATCTAAGGAATGTTTATTATTATGCAATGTGTGACCCATGTAGTATTTAGATTGAGCACAGATTAAGTTCATTTTCAGCTTGCTCTGTCCTTTCCTATCTCTCTCATATTCGATATGTATTCTTTGCAAACAGACATTATCTTTGCAGTTTCGGTCAAACTTATGTGGTTTGCTGCATTTAGTAATGCTGAATATTTACATCCATCAGCCTCAGGAAACATCTTCCACCCTGATTTCTTGTTACAAACACATTCTGACTATAATATATTCACAATGTGTGCGAAGCTATATACTGTAGCTTAGAGCAGCATCTGTACTACTATTACTCAAGTGTGATATATGCAGCTTTGAGGACAATGAACTAAGAACTTGTGCCCTATTCCCTTTACACTGATGGGAATCCTGCTGCTATACAGATAATTTGCAGGATGACACAGACTGATTACCTTTGGCTCTCGCTC
>OMLF01010011.1:2435-15686 GCA_900302615.1 Holocentrus rufus
AGACTGGATTAAGAAGGATTTCCTGCTGCTCTTGTGGATCCCAATTCCTGGCAGCACCATCCCGGGTTGCATTGTGGGAGAATGAGGTTAAATCATTATATGCCCTCATTCGCTCCCCCTGAAAGATCAGAGATGACTGGGCATTGCTCCCTCCTTGCTTTCACCTTGTTGTTTGACACGCAGCCAATCTGTGAACACTATAAGGGAGAGATGTTTCTGTAATGGAATGTATCCTAAACTGTCTGCCCTTCTTAGGTGGCTGCATCACCCGAGGTTAATCAGCATTGGCGGCTGTGTGTGATATAGGGAGTAAAAGGGTGTTTTTCTTTTTTTTTTCTGATGCAGGGAACTCGGAATGTTGTTTGCTGTTACATTTTAATAAGACTAATACCTTGCTCTGTGCGTGTACCCAGCCTAATCCGTGGCTCAATCACGCCCTGGACACGGGCTCACAGTCCGTTTGAATAAGAGGTAATTTTCTCCTAAGCCTATTATTGCATCCTTTTGGCTACATGAACAGAAAGGATTGCAGCGGGCGCCTCTGTAGCGCACTGCCTGGTGCGCAGTGTTGTGTCACGGTGCCATCATTTCCCACAGCCGTGGTGCTCTTGTCTCCCAACACCCTTCAGGAATAAATGGGGGAAATGACATTCCCCCGCTGACTCCGAGTCACACACCAGACCGGTCTGTACCTCTGGGCCATTATGGCTACAAGAAGCGGAGGGATTTTGGAAGCAGGAGACGGCACTCCGGCCTGTCTCCGGGCTCTTACCCCATGTCAGATGAGTCACGTTTCTGGTCTTAATATTCATTTATCCTGTCAGATATCTCAGTGCAATTAGAAAGCCCAGCCATTTGTCATAGATAAGGCTGCGGCCGGGTTCCTCTGGGCTCCACTTTGCATCCTGCTCGTCAAGAGGATTAACAATCACGATGCAGGCTGGTTCCTCAGAGAGCGCTGGAGAGACACGGTTACATTTCAGCCTTGATTTGTCCTTTCATGTGCTCAAAGAATGAACCCTTGCTCGGTGATTTAATATCTATCATGCGGTCATAAGTCCCACAAAGGAGCAGCCTAATCAAGTGATCGGACATGCAGTGGATGCAAAATCCCTTCTGGGGATTTTAAGGACAATGCAGTCACAAGATACCTTTGAATCCGATGAATGAGGGTTTAGTTTCACCTTGTTCCAAAAACAAAGTCCTTCGCACCCCACCTTTGTCAAACACTCCCACAAGCACGCTCAGATCAAGCACACAAGGTTGTACAAACAGATGGGATGGCATTGATTTTGTAATACATCTGTCATAAGAAAGTGTTTCTTGTTGATACTCAATAGTGACTCTGTGGCTACCTTACAGGAACTGTCTTCCCTCTCACTTGTTCACTTACTGAAACAACCTCAGGAAACAGCTCCAGTGGTTCAATTATCTCTCTCTCTCTCTCTCTCTCTCACCACCACACACACACACACACACAAATAAAACTTTATCCTTGGCTCAAAACAGTGTCTTCTTTCTCAAAGAGCAGCTGGCACAGAGGTAAGTAACACTATTTGACAAAAAAACAAATGGCCCTAATCACTTAGGTCTATGGATTCAACTGCTTTTGTGCCAGATAATAATACCATGCATCCTAAGGAGGTCATTTAAAGATTTCAATTCAAAAACTGTTCAGTCATGCTGGAGCAACAGTTGTAATTTAAATTCATACACAAAGAATGGGCTGATTACCTAAACTATGCTGCAGTAAGAAAAGCCTTTTTTCTCAGAATGGCAAAACAAAATAATAACTGATTTATAATTATGATGAACCCAACAGTCTCAGACTGAAGAGTGAAGGACGTGGGGTTCAGGTTCGGCTGTGAACATTTACTATGTTAAGTAAATAACTCCAACTCCAAATATTCAAGAATGAATGTTCCTCCTTTCCTGGATGAGTCCAGCATGCTTTCTCACACTAATTGTTTCTCATAGTTTGCTATATTTTGCTGTAGCCTGGCAGTTCAACTATGTTTGGATAGGGTTTTAGAGGCATACTGGACTTGTTTTTGTCATTTTTAGGCGTATTATCTATTGCAACAACTATCTGTTTTAGCCATTTCCTAATAAACAAGAGAATTGTATTTCCCTACTTGTATTTGATTGTAGTTACTTTATTTGGGCTTTGTATGTAATATTTGCAAACAATAGAAAACGTAGCTACAGTCCTGTTACAGTTTGTGACAGGCATCTATCACAAACAGAATGAACCTTGATTACACTTGATTTCAAATTGAAACAGTTTTTGTTAACATCCTAATCAGGGGTATTTTGCAGCCATGGGAATTTCAGATTTCACAAGGTTTCTTATAAGATAGTCTGAACTAATTTTAAATTAATTAATCAATTAGAAATTTAGTTGTCAGATAAATAGTACGAATGGAAAAAAGTACCTACCGACCACCTTTACCTTATCGAGATCTGTTGCACCTGACACAACCGCAGTAACTTCTGGGGATCACTCAAACCAGCTTGTATTGTAGTGCCAGAAATATCCTGCAGGGGTCGCTACCGCACTAGCAACTCACCAACCATCCCACACTTAATTCTCGCGATAGTTCCGTGCTTCCACCGGCGGCGACATTCAGAGGAGATGGCGGCCAGAGGTGGTTTTCAGTCGGCACCGACGGGAGGTGGTGGAGGTGGAATGGGACCTGGACCTCCGGTACCGGGTGGAGGACCGGGCATGGGCCCGGGAACTCCTTCTGGAAGGATGGGACCCTCTTCGGCCGCGCAAAATCACATGTACCGCTCCCCAATGCCCGGGCCTGGATACCCGGTAAGACATCACTCCATCTTTGCTGCTGACGCGTTAGCCTGCCCGCAAGAACAAAGCCTAGTAACGTTCCCGTTGCTTTGTCACAGGAGGCCAACGTTAATTTAACGAGACTCGTGGATGCGGGCCACATCCTATCCCAGCTACTGCCCATGTCTAAATTTGCTTCCTTTTCAAAACTGCCTCATTTGGCCGTGTTAACTAGTCTGTTTGATTGACGAGCAGAGTTTGATCCTGGTTTGAATTGGCTAACCCTCCCGCCGGCTAACATTTGTTAGTTACAGTAGCCAATTAGCTTAGCAAAGCTCGGCTAACTTGCTATTCGTCCAGTCCATTTCATGAAATAACGTAACTTAGAGGCGTTAAGTACTTAGAATTACTGTTTTGGAGGTTCGGGACAAATATTATTCAATGCAAACAATGCTTTTGTGCAGTTATTAAAGTTAGTTGTTAAAAGGAATAAACGTGCTTTTATCCTCTCTGCTGGATGCGCCCTGGTCGGATACGTGCCTTTTATTGCACGCCAGCTGAGAGGGAATTCATTCAGACAAATGATTAAGATCCCCTGCAAGCACAACTGGTTATAGTGCATATAATTTGTGTAGGGCTTTTTCAACTTTAAATGGGACAACTTTAAGTGGGTCAGGGGCCTTCATCTGACGATGTGTTGTTAGATGAAGTTATTGTGAGTAAATGCTCATAATTTTCAAGTAGATAGGTTTAGATATAAGGGAGTCAAAGTAACTCTTAATTTAAAATGCTCCATTCCCACTTTGAGAACTATTAGCAGAGCTCAACTAAACATTATCATCCCCGTGCTTAGGTAAATTCATAACAACCTCTCCACTAAATTGTAACTATACTCGAAAAGATAACAGAGATTTGCCTTGCATTTATCTTGCCTTTGCCAGAAGTACCAATGCACTGAAACATTGATTCAGTTTTCATCAGTCCATAGCACTTCAAGTCCTTGCTTCTTAGTTACTGGCATTCTCGGGAGAAAATTTCTGTGAAAGGATGTTCCATCCTTTTTTCTCCAATGTCCTTGACTGTTTGCACACATACGAGCAGGCTTTCACAACACAATCAAGGCAGCGTCGTGCTCTGAATACTGCAGAACGCCAGAGAGCTGCAAATGTTCTCTGAAAACCAAGGTTGTACTGATGTATAATGTAAAGAGTACTAAATGATCGGCATGGAATTTCTCGTCTGCCCACACTGCTCTTGTCTATTCAGTTCGTTTTTCAACCTTATTATTTCTTCAAAGAATGCGATACTTTGCAGAGTGCTTAAACACAAGATTTTTTTTCTATCGTCATTGATTGATAACTCTTAGGCCTAATAATCCCCCAAGAAGAGCCCAGTTAATCACCACATAGCCAGTAACACATTGATAAAAAATAATGTCTTGTACAGTAAAGGCCAACATTGTCCTCATCCTGTTCCATGCATGATCAGCTGAGGAATAAAGCTCAAAACTGGTGCATTAATGAATTGCTTGTCAACCATATACCAAGGAGGTATTTTACTCTCAAGATTTAAGTTACAGCTGCATCAAGTCATTAAAATAACTGGATGGCTTCAGGAACCAAACACCTTGTGCATTATTAAATGGGAACAATTCTGTATCAGCAGCTGATCACTGAATGATTTTCTGAAAACATTGAAAACTTTATGAAGAGGATGGCTGTCATGTTGCAGAATTTGGGTTTGAGCCGATTATGAAGCTCTCTTGATCATTTTGTTCATCCTGTTTCAGTCATCAGCTGTAGTGCTTACACCCATAACAAAAATGAGGACCCCAGCCAAAATGTTCCAATAAAAGACATACAAGAGCCTCGTGTTCATGTCAGACAACCTAAGCTTTCCAAGAAAAATAACCTGAGCTGGGCCTTTTCCAACATGGCTCTGGTATTACCTTTCAGTTAAGTTTACTGTCCAAATAAACAGCCAGGTGAATGTATGACTTCACCTGTTGATCTGTAATTAAAACGCCCTCATCCTGTTGTTCCTAAAAACCAATGAGGAATTCCTTGGCCTTACCACTGTGAAGGTTTAAATAATTGACAAAACACTCTAGTTTAAAGGCCACGTCAGTGATATTAGATATAAGGCAGATGATACCAGAGGCATGAAATTGTTCTGTGTGTGTCAGGACAGGATTGTGGCATCACTCATCTGTATGCAGTGTAAATAAAAGCAGGGGTGACACCATCCCTTGTGGTACACCTGCCCTTGTTAGTATATTGTCAGAAATCTTCAGTCCAGCATACTGAGGTCCGGTGATTAGACGTAACCTATCTCAGGCAATTCTGGTGCAAATTAAAAATCACAAATTTGTTGAGTAAAAGGTGAAGAATTGTAATGTATAAAAATATTGGCTGCATATTAGGGCAGTTGAAAATATGATGCCTAATCCTTTGCTAATTAAGCGCCATGGTGATAAAGGGTCTGTATTTTATTCTGTTGGCATGTCAGGACAGAGCAATTGGAAAACAGAGGCCAGCTGTTGGTTGCCTGTTTGGCAGAGTCTGGAAAAGACCAAGTGCAGTAGTGATGTTTCTTTTTTTGCTGTAGTCAATCTGAAGCCATACATTCAAATCAAATAAGAAAGTGCAGTCACTCATAATGTTCTCACCGGCAAAATTGACAGTCTGCATGAGTTATCCACAATCAGATACCTGTTGTAACTTGATTTCATGTATCCGTGGCTCTGTAAGGTAGATATCTGGGCTTACAGGGTAAATGTGTGTTATCAGCCAGAAGCTTCTGTATAGAAAAGCAGAGTGCATCTGCCTTCATTGTTATCAAATCCATTCCTCTGTCAGTCTTCCTCCCTCCCACCCCTCACCTGAGGCTGTGGAAAAAGAGAGTGTTGTGCCTTTGCCTCTCACACTGGAGAGCTTCACAGCCATCAAACTGACTGCCAGAAGGAAAACTGAGACCAGTGATTTGTCATTTATCTGCCGTTCTCATCCGCACTCATGCAGTCAGATACAAGAAGTCGTCTGTTTGAGTTCTTAGCCCATGGTTTGGTGAGTTGGCACTGTTGTGTGGTATTTGTTTGAAGAAGCTGACATGCAAATTGTTGCTGCCTATTTAGGACCTAGCATGGGAATTGTAGATAATGTATCTGAATAGGTGGATTTGATGATAAAATGCACTTAATTTGTATTGAGTCTTTCTCTGTGTGAACATCATTTTGCTTTTTTCTGCATGTAAGGAGTGTGTTGTCTGTGCAAACAGGTTTTGTTTATTTTCGCGCACATGCATTCAGCCTAACCTTCAGTTTTCCAGTGCGTTATTTCATGTCTTTCACCGCTTCTATTAGGCAGTGTATTGATAACTTTTAATTTATGGTCCTTTTACCAAACAAAACCCTTTCACTGCATATTTTTCTCCATGCATTTGGCTATTTGTCAGCTGTCACCAAAGCAGACATAACTTACATCTGGCCACACCCTTAAAAAAAATCATGTCAAAATCTAAGGATGATGACCTTCGATTTGCTTTTCGCTGTCAAAGCCTTTTAGAAAGGCCTTGTTGCACACCTGACCTTGGAAGAAGAATTTGCTCTTCTGAAATGGAGGCAATCTGAGCTTTTAGTGCTTTGAGCTTTTCTCTTTTTTTTTCCCTGCACAGTTTATTCCACACAGATAACTGTTACTGAATCATGACTGTCAGATGGGTTGGCACTTGCTTAGTTGCTAAGGCAGTGTTTCCTTAACATTCATTACACTGCAGTACCCCCAACTTGATCCCTGTCCACTGCAGGAAAATTTCCCCACAGACACAACAATGTACAGACAATTAAAACACTGGTCTCAGCCTGCTCAAAAAACAATTACACCAACAAATACAGACCCAACAAATACAGCTCCGTATCCTGCAACATCTGCAGCATCTGACCTGGAATGAAACCAGAAATAAAACCTGTTAGTCTGACAGTGAAATTTATTTTTATAACCCACAACTGCAAAGACTTATGCAGAAAATGCTTAAGTGTACACTGGATATGCCCAGAACAAATTTCTTGCATTTTGAACAATCCAGTTAAGGCTCGGTTTCTTGCTCAAGGACACTAAGGCAGGGATCGAACCAGGATCCTTCATGTTACTAGACGACCTACTCTACCTCCTGTGCTTGTCGTCCCAGAAATATTAGGTCGTGACAAAGCTAATTTGAAATATGTAAAATTTCAATGTCAGTGATCGTCTATCTGTGGTGTCTCTTACTGAAGAGTCCGCAGAGCTGCGCGTTCAGTGGCAATGACCTTAGAGAATCACTAGCCCTGCCATTGTAACCACTGGCCCACTGGGAACGCAATGTTCAGCTACCAGCGCGTGTGCCTTCGAGCAAAGGAACATAGCAACAAACCAGTTTGAAGACAAGCAGGTCCCCAGCTTGTTTCACTGGCATCCACACACCTTTCAAGTCAAACTGGCTCAGTTTAAACCCGTCTCTTTTCCTGTGTTGTCCAGAGACCCGGCATGCCCCCATCCAGCCGTATGACCCCACAGGGACCAGCCATGGGCCCACCGGGATACGGCAACAGCCCCGTGTCCCGCCCCGGGATGCCCGGCGTGATGGACCCATCTCGCAAGAGGCCTGCCCCCCAGCAGATCCAGCAGGTCCAGCAGCAGAACCGCAACCAGCAGTAAGTCCTGGACCAGGAACAGAAAATACATGTTTGGCACTCAAACATAATTGAGTGCATTTTCTGAAAAACAGTCATCTTTAACGGTTGCATAATGGCATTCAAGCTGGTAAAGGAACATAAATTGCCATTTCTGAAGGAGTTATTGTGAATGTGTGTTAATGCAGCACTGCTTTTCCTTTATGTGTATAAACACACAAAAGAGTCATCTAGAGATTGATGAGAGTAATTGCCTTGTGTTTTTGTTTTGTGAAGACACATAGAGCTGCTTTGACTCACGCACTCCAACTCACCTTTTTTTAATTTGTTTTTGCAGCACAAAGAAGAAGAAGATGGCTGATAAAATTCTACCTCAGAGGGTAAGTGTCAATCAAATTCCAGTGCATAGAAATCCATTAACGTTGGCCTTGGTTGTGTTGGCAATTGCAAGTATCAAGCGCGTTTAAACACGTTAGTGTTTTTTAAAAAGACCAAGTCATGGAAGCTGACAGGGTTAAGGGTACACACCAGTTTCAAGCACCTCAAGGGGTCTCTTACTTGTCCAGTGTGGTGCGTTGGGTCTGTACTGGACCTGAAAAATCCCTTCTCTATAAAAATCCCTTCTCTAGATCCCCTTTTAGTTTATTTCCTTAAACTTCTCTTTAACTGATCGTTCTGTGGTCACAGTCAGTCATTATAGCCCCAACTCTTGAACTCTTGATTTTTATTTGCTTGTAATTTTGGTTGTGCAGGAATTCAGACTGATTCTGCTCATTGTTACCATGAATAAGAGCATCTGCTAAATGCCTTAAATGTATAAAAGATTGCATAGTTATAATACGTATTGCAGCGACGGGGTTATTCTCAGTCGTCCACCATACTGCAGCTACTGCTGTCCTGACTGGTTTCTGTGCTTTGTCCCAGATCAGAGAACTGGTCCCAGAGTCTCAGGCTTACATGGATCTGCTCGCCTTCGAGAGGAAGCTGGACCAGACCATCATGCGCAAGAGGCTGGACATCCAGGAGGCTCTCAAGAGGCCCATTAAGGTAAGCTGCTCCTGAATGCTTTACGTTCCACTAAATTACTCGCTCCTGCGCTCCGTCAGTTGCTCCTCTTCACGGCTCTGATGTGAAATCCATCTCTCTGTTGAGGTTTCTCCTTCCTCCCTATGCTTCACTATTCAACAGTGATCCTAAGTAGCATACAGCACTGTGAGTATGTGCATTTTTACAGTGGATGGCTCTGCCCTCAGAAGTGTTTGAGGGAAGGAGGTAACTCCAGGTTAAATATGGAGAGAGCTGACAATATATTGATATTATATTGATAAAGTGATATAAGACTAGATATCAGCTGGGATCATTATATCGTCATATGGCATAAGTGTTGTTTTTCCTTGTTTTAAAGGCTGCGTTACAGTAAAGGCATGGTGTTTTCTGAACTTATTAGACTGTTCTAAACGTTCTATTATTTTCCTCTACCTGCTTGTTCATCATATCTACATTATTAATGATTGCTGATAATGATCAAAAATCTCATTGTGTGAATATTTTGTGAAAGCATCTGTAAGCATCCCTACAATATCGTCCTTTCTGGACGGTTGTGCCTAAGTATGAAGCCACTAAACTCATTTGTGTGAACATAAACAGTGGTTGAGAAGTGGCAGCAGTTTTACTCCCAAACAATATTTTTAGGTCAGCGATCCTTAATGTAGTCTGTCTATTAATACCAGGAAATGTGGGAACTTAGCAAGCTGTTTACGTTGTAGCCTGATGTTGCCATGTAGGTAGGAAGGCTAGCCATCAATTTAGAGTTCCTTGAAAATAAAGGTTTCTATCTGCAGCCAGCGAAGTCAGTTATCTGACCACAGATTGAATCTAACATTTCCAACGCTGACCGAGGCCAACCAGTAATGCTGCTTTTCCATCTACAGTCCAGCAAGGCAGGCTGACATAAACAGAAGTAGTCAGCTTTACTTTATATGCACGCCAAAAGCACCTAGAGCGGCTGGTCTTCAATATCGCTCAGTTACGTTTACAAAAAGATGTTGAGCACATTCAAGGACTTAGCAGGATTATTTTCCACTCTGGCTCTAACTTCACAAACGACGAGCGTTACTTCTGTCTTCACAAACACGACTCGCCTGCGCTCGGCCAAGTTTTAGAATGCAGCAGAGAGCCAACGAAAATATTTTGGTTTCCATACTTCATAATATTTTATTAACAGGGTTATACTGACCAGTTCTTATAATTGAGGGGGGAATTAGTCTTTTGGTTTGGTGTCATTATTTATCCATTGAGCTCGATTTTGATTGAAAGGGATTTTTGAAGTCAGATACTGATACTGATAGTTTTGCAATCAAAGCCTCCAGCAGATAATATTTTGAGCTGTTATTCAGTATCTATAAACATGACATAAAAAAATCTGATCAAGTGTTCAGAATTTTAATTTTGGCTGGAAGGAAAAACATCAAAACAGAAACAGAACATCTTTTCAGTGTAAGGAACCTCTGGGATAAACTTGGCCTTTACATGAAGAATGAATTCGTTTTCAAAAATTCAGTGAATAAACCTGTAAAGAAAATAAAAGTGTACTGGTTTTACATTCTACAAGTATCACTATTAGTGAAAGGGTGGGTGTTTATGGTTGAGAAATGCTGCATTGTTGTTATGGTGATCAGGAGGGACCTCCTACTGAAGATGCGTGACACGTCTGGCCAATATTTAATATAAGCTGAATGGCTCGATGTGATGATGTGACCCAACATTGAACTGCACAGGACCATCATCTAGTCTTGTCTTGACCCAGCATTAGTGTTTAGAAAATTGAAGTTAATCTGCCTGGACTAATCATCAGATTAGATTTCACATCTCAGCTGAATGATGTGTAACACACAATACTGACGTTTCTCTCGTCTGATTCCTTTTAGCAAAAAAGAAAACTCCGCATCTTCATATCCAACACCTTCAACCCTGCAAAGCCTGATGCTGAGGATGGAGAAGGCACAGTTGCATCATGGGAGCTACGTGTTGAGGGGCGTCTGCTGGAAGATGTAAGCTTTATATTTCCTTGATTCATTTCCTGAAAGACCAATATTTCCTGTGCAGTTATCTGTGGTGGTCCAGTGCAGTGTAAAATAGGCCCTCTGTTACTGGAGTTCCCAAACTAAAACATGTAGTTTTTATATTTTCTGCTGAGTAGTGTGTGAATCTCACTCACTCTCTTCTTCCACCACTACAAATAACCACAGAGCCCGTGGTAAACATACCATCTTGTGTGTATATTTTTTCCCTTTTGATCTGACAAAATGCACGATCATCATGTTTGTTTTTTAAACTCTGCTTAATTAAAACCCACTTGCGTTCTGGTAACACGACAAACCAGTGACAGAGTTTTCCTTTCCAGACGGCTGTGTCTAAGTATGAAGCCACCAAACAGAAGAGGAAGTTCTCCTCCTTTTTCAAGTCCCTGGTGATCGAATTGGACAAGGACCTGTATGGCCCTGATAATCACCTTGTGGAGGTAAGACTGGCCTGACTGAATGGCATATTTATTTATGTATTTGTTTTCTTTGTTTGGGTTCGTATTAACATTTTTATTGGGGGACAGGGGCACATCATTGTTTATTAGCCATATGTTGTTAGCTGATTTTACAGAGGCAGGGGACAAAGTGAAGCATTTCAGACTATAGACCTGTCAATAAGTGATATATTGGTTCTTAAAGACGTCCTCCTGTGTGCTTTTAGTGGCACAGGACTGCTACCACCCAGGAGACTGATGGTTTCCAGGTGAAGAGGCCAGGTGATGTGGGCGTTCGCTGCACCGTCCTGCTCATGTTGGACTATCAGGTAAATAAAAGGTTTCATTGCTGCACTGCATTCAAATGGAGAACAATTTCAGATGTTATTCTTTTGGCGCAGCTAAATTTGCAGCGTTGTGACATTTCAAATGATGCACCAAATTGTGGTCTAACTCTTCCTCATTGCCTCTTTCCCTAACAGCCCCCTCAGTTCAAGCTGGACCCCCGGCTGGCCCGTATGCTGGGAATCCACACCCAAACCAGGCCTGTCATCATCCAGGCCCTGTGGCAGTACGTCAAGACCCACAAGCTCCAGGACCCTCATGAGCGCGAGTTCATCAACTGTGACAAATACCTGCAGCAGGTGCAGAGAACCTTTTTGTAACACGACACCGCTTCTATCAGACCTGCCATTCCCAGCATTTTGATATCAGTGCATTGGGTCTTTGGTCTTTTAATCTGATCATTTAATGATGATGTAAAGTAGGACAAAAAAGTAGAAAAGTTTTGCTTTTGGAAGAATTACCGAGTCGGCTCATTTGCAGTGATGGATTACAGTGGTCAAGACAGCAGAATGTCTCCACAAGCTGTTTTTAATGGACCTTTGAAAACAGTGGGAGCCTCTGACTTCCAGGAGAAAAGGCGAACATGCAGAAAAACAGACTTCTTCAAATACATCCGTGGGTTTCGACTTTTCATGGGCATTAATGGCAAAAGGGAAGAAACAAAATTAAACTGTTACGCCTCGGTTGAAAGATGCTAGAACGAGGAATCTCTTTAATTTTAAATTACTCTATGTTCTGCCCTCTTGCCTTGGCTGTGTTAGTGTCACATTTTGCATTTTTCCCAGAAGTCTAACTGTTTGTTTTGTCCAAATAAAACTTGCTGCAGTAACTGAGCATGTGCTTCATTCTGCAGATCTTTGAGACCCAGCGTATGAAATTCTCTGAGATCCCACAGCGTCTGCACGCACTCCTGATGCCCCCAGAGCCCATAATCATCAACCATGTGATCAGGTAACTCAATTAAGATGATGTGAAAGGCTTGTATGGTCATGAAAGAATCAGGCTTTGGAATTGAAAAGCTGTGTTTTCTAGGCCAGGGAAAGTAATGGGAAATTATTCATATCTCAAAGGTTTTGGAGATTAAATTTTGCTAATAAATAATTGTGGATATCCCAGTGGCACTGTTTAAGAAATAACCACTTCAGAAAAGGCTTTATTATTACATGTCATGAGTCCAAACTTGATGGCTCTAGCTATTCGGGTTATTATTATTATATCCTTGCACTCTTTATTAGTCATTTCTTTTAAAGCTGGCAACCTAAGAAAAAAACACTTATGTTATATTTTTTGGATTTGATCTTAAACTAAATGCATGTAAAATGTGAAAATAATAGAATATTTGTAAATATCGGTGCATCACTTGACATGTTGATCACTGCAGAAAAAAGCCCATAAATCCTCTATTCTAGTCTCTGTTCTGATTTTGATTTTACCAGGTTGAATGTGACATGACCACATCTTACTGAAACTAAATGGACTTTTCTTTTCTTTTTTTCTTTTTCCACAGTGTGGACCCTAATGACCAAAAGAAGACTGCCTGCTATGACATTGATGTGGAGGTGGACGACACCCTGAAGACTCAGATGAACTCCTTCCTGCTCTCCACAGCCAGTCAGCAGGAGATAGCCGGTCTGGACAACAAGGTGCACACTCTGTCCCCGCAGCCCCTCTCTGCCTGTGTACAGTTCTTACTCAGTGGCTATATTTATTAAGGATGCAAAGATTTTCTTTCTCGTGGGATTAGAAAGAGGGCCGAGAGTGGGAGTAGTGTTTCCTGCTTCCCAAATAATTTCTTTGTTCTTTTTTTTTATGTTGTCCAAGTCACATTCCTGACTCGCTCCTCTAATGTGGAGCAGCCCACATTACAGCACGCGTCACTTTTTGGACTCGGAGGAAGTGCAGCTTTTGTCGAATGGATAACAGGAGCTCTTGGGG
>OMLF01010011.1:18736-29666 GCA_900302615.1 Holocentrus rufus
TTACATCTTGGTATCAGCATGCGGATGCCTTCCCAGTTCTTATCGTCGCGTTGTCTGTGATTAAATCTTCATCTCTTCTTATGGAAATGGCTTGCAGGTGCAGCAGCGGCGACAGGAGCTGGAGCAGGCTCTCGGCATCAGGAACACCTAAAGGATTTGTTCAGAGGCCCCAGACAAGTGAAGAGACGTGCTGTGCTTGTGGAGGCGGCTAGTGAGTGTGCGTGCGTGTGTGTGTGCGCGCGTGTGTGTGTAATGTTCAAATGCCCTCAGATTTTTTTGACAAACCTAGAAAGACATAGATGCTAGATGGCTTTACTGTTATATAGGATGTCAGTTTTTTATCGTTGCCCTTCCCTTGAGCCGTGTATCACAGTTTGGTTGCTACTTCCTTTTCTTTTCTTTGTTTTTTTTCTTTTTTTCTCTCTCTCTTTTCTGTCGTCACACCAGAGAGCATGATGTATCACACCGTGAGCACGATGTATTTTCTCTTGATTGTCTAAGCCTTACCTGCAAGCATTCCTTTTATTTTGATAGGCCGTGCCCCCTGGCCCACACAAAAGTACAGACTGTACGCTCGTGGGAAAAAGTGGTGGGCAACTTTTAAAATGTTCTGTCCCTGAAGCAAGAAATACCTTAAATCAGATGGAATGTGTTGATTCTGCCATGGCTCTTTGTTTCCGGTTTTGGAAAGTAAATTTACATTACACACTCCCGTTCCGGCCCCCAAATACTTGCCCATATAGGTTGATATTGATGGTGTGTAATCTAATTATGCTACATTGCCGTCAGTGTGTCACTTTGTCATGAATCCCCTTTGGTTTATTTTTGATGGTTTGTGCCACATTCCATTGGGTTAGATCATAAAGTTTTACCATGGCAGGTATATATAGTTTGACAAAGCAGTTTTGTATTGTTTAGAGTGCCATTTAGTATGAAGTTTTTCATGGGTATTTGGCTTTTTTTTTTGTTGTTTTTATTAATGATCCTATTTGTTTTTTAAAATATGAATTATATCAATACTTGTCTTGTTAGCTAGTATGGAGTATCAAGGAAGTAGCTAGTATGAGTACCTCTAGTCTATATAGTTTTGTAAATACTGAGCAGAAAAAAAACTGAAGATGGATGTGAAGTAAAAGTGTATCTGTTTTCCTGGCAGATGGCTCTCTTTAACTCTTTGTCTATGCTCAGATAGTTGAACCAATATTTATATTAATTGGCTGTCTCTCTTTGAGCCCAGTGATTTAGCTCGACGCAACATAATGATAGCAGTCACATCTGATGATCCAGTATCTCCGGGGGGCAAAATGCAATCAGCACCGCCGCCCTCTGTAAGTGGGATGAGGTTGAATCATCTGCTTTTTAGGTTTGTGTATCTTAATTATGTGCAGAGAAGCCATATACACTTGAACAAGCTTGGTGCATTTGGTCGCAAAACGTGGCCTAGGATATTTAAATAATCTCAGCCTTTTCATACTCTGGTTGAACCACCTGTTAGCTTTGAGTTTTAATGGATGTTTTTCCCAATTAAAACTATGATTTGGTGCCCTGGCTGGAAATGTCGGGTGCATTCATTTCATGCATTTCAAGAATACACTACCGTGGTTTGGAGGGTATAGGAGTTTTGAAGAAAAAAGAAAAAAAAAAAGTTTTGGGAACCACTAGGGTTTAAAAGACAACACTGGGGGACTTTAGTATTATTTGGATCAGCAGAATTTTTCATGGACCAAACCTATTTTTCTGTATGTTCTAATCTTATGTTATAATAAAGGATATCTGAAAGTTATTTCTGTGTGTGTGTCTGTCTGTCAGAGCCTGTCTCAAATGAAAATTCACTCTAAGGAATTTGCTTTGACATGGTTTGGGTATTCAATAATGAGTTTATGATTACCTTTATTTCCTTTGTTTACTAGTAAATCACTGGTTTTGTATGATACCAAAGTGATTAAACAATGACCTCCAGTATCAAAACAAGCCAGAAAGCCCCACTATAAACAAAAATCTGTTAAATATTTAGCAAAGTGTTCATTTAGACTTAAAACTCCCTGCCTCATAACTTCAATGTGTCACCACTTAACCAGGTACTATATTTTGGGCAGGGCATAAAGGTTTATTGTTTATTATTATGTAAGGTTTATTGTACTGAAAAGGACCACCACCCACAACTTTCTGATGTTCTGTATCATTAACTTTGCTCTGACATTAAGGTTGTGATATAAGTCCTACTTTTAAGTCAGTATTTTTTTCTTTAGGGGCTCTTATTTTGTAAAATTTACTTACATGAGGAAGAGAAGGTACAGTATTTAATTCGTTGAAATAAAGTTTGAATGAAAACACTCCCTTTGAACTTCCATGTTTTAGCCCCCTGCTGTGTGTGTCTTTTTTCCTCCTTCCTGATCATTGAACTTGGCCCTGAGAAGCTGCAGTGGGGACCAACCGGCAGGCGGGGGTGTGCCTCAGGCTCAGCAGGGTGTCGGGTATAAATACGTTTTGCCTCACATTCAGTGTGTCTTCACACCGGCTCTCCGGAGAGGCAGGAGTACAGTCTGGGAGGTCAGATACGCAGCATGGCACCAGCAAAGAAAATCTGCGTCATTGGCTCTGGTAACTGGTGAGCGCTTTTTGGACATTTACCTCGACTTTGATCCATAGACTCACTGGTGCTCCTGTAACATTCCTGTGGGGACTTAAAGTGTATCTGTGCTGCACAAGCGTGTGTTTATCGTGCTGTATAGTATTTTTAGCCCCTAGTGTGTCGCAATAATACACAGACTATAACATTCCTGTGATATTTGTACAGTAAACCTACAAAGTTTACCATCGGAGCATTGCAGTACTTTATCCCGGGGTCATTTGTGCGCCCCTGTGTGCACAAACCTGGTAAGTTGGACAAAAACTGCTCATCAAAAGCACAATTCAGTCGTCTACTGGTATGGCTCTATATATAGGCTGGTTGATCATTTATTTTGGCTGATAGTCTGTTTTCAACGTTTTGTCTATGATTTTTGACAGACATCTGCCATACTGCAAGACTGCAGATTTAATTTTGCTTTACTACCTCGGGAGTTGAGATTGACACCATCTCTCTCTCTCTCTCTCTCTCTCTCTCTCTCTCTCTCTCTCTCACACACACACACACACACACACACACACACACGTTGGTATTACTATCTTTGTGGGGACATTATGTTGGCTTCCATTCATTTTCTACAGCCTTTCCTTAATCTTAACCACAGCCAACTAATAGCTAATCCTAAACTTAACTTAATTGTAATGTCAACTCACTTTTGCTCTTTTATATTATATTTTACTCACTAACCTTAACCAATAAGCCACAATTTGTGTTTTTCCTTTCTGTGGATCCACACACACACACACACACACACACACACACACACAGTATATGATGTCATGCTTGCCATAGTATTCAAAAGCCTTTCTAAAGTGCTGCTAATTTCATTCAGGACATGTGTTATGAATCATCACTCATCTTTAGTGTTTAATATCCTGTCACTAATCCCTGTTATCTGTGGGATGCTGCCATCCATGTCATGTAAATTCACTCACTGGACAAAGGTTTCACTAATATGGGTTTATGAGGGCCGATGTACTGATGTCAATATTGTTAGACTGAAGTTGCTGAAGGCCATGATTTTCTGCTGATACTGAATATTTTCATGCCAGACGTTTTGTATATTTCTCCCAGTCTTATTCTTATCAGGGTGGGAAAGAAACAGAATTTGAATCATGTGATGCCAAAATGTCTTCACTCACCTGAAAATATTTCAGGTGAGTTAGCAGCTAATTCAAGCCAGAGTGACCCTCCCCCGTTTGAAACTCTGGGAAGTTTTACAAATGTTTTATAAGTATCTGTACTCAGAGAGGAAGCTCTGTATTATCAGCAGTGGACGACACTGACTGGTGTCTTAATTTAATAAAAGACCAATGTCAGCCTGATATATTGGCAAATCAATATGGCGATCTAAGCATAGACACCACTATGATTCCCCCCCACCACATTATTCCCTCCAATATCACTGCAGCCACATCAAAAATCTGTAAAACTAATTTTGGTGTTTTTTACATATGGTAAAGACTGCGTGGTCTTCTGTTTGTCATGACTTTAAGCCTCTTGAAATCTGTCCAAAATGTATTTATACTTAACAAAAACAACCCCCTTTTGTCTTTCCTGAGAACTTGACTGTTTTGGAAAACATGAGGTCATCATGATCAGGCATTAGCACTCTTTCCATGTCCTTGCAGTTGATACCCAGACAGACATTGTGCTCAGTCAATGCTCAATATTGTATCATGATACCCACAGGGGCTCTGCCATTGCCAAGATCGTGGGTGCAAACGCGGCCAAGTATGACACGTTTGAGACAACGGTGAACATGTGGGTGTTCGAGGAGACGGTGAATGGCCGTAAGCTCACTGAAATCATCAACACTGACCATGAAAATGTCAAGTATTTGCCTGGACACAAGCTGCCCCCCAATGTGGTGAGCACAAAGCACTCTTTTCTAAAACTGCTGTCAACCACAAACCTAAATAAAGAGCACAGTTTTATTTCTAAGTTTTTTGTTTGTTTGTTTGTTATTTAAGCTACATATGTACATACGAATCTTTGAAATTGAACATCGGAGTGAAAATCCTGGAAACTTGAGATGAGTTTTTGCAGACCTAGATATCAGAAATATCAGTACTCATGAGCTCAGTAAATAATTTTATTTACTGAGTACATCAGTGGGACCACGTGCGCTTTAATTTAATATAGTAAGTAAGTTTAAGTTAATTCTCTTTATTTTGTTTTATTTTATTTTCTGTGTTGTTGTCATATGATTGAATGTCTCACTATGGTTTCCTTCCCTTCAGTTGGCTGTCCCAGACTTGGCTGAATCTGTGAAAGGAGCCGACATCCTGATCTTTGTGGTCCCTCACCAGTTCATCATCCGAGTGTGTGACACCATCAAAGACCACATCAAGAAGGATGCAGTCGGAATGTCTCTCATCAAGGTAGAGTCTGGCTCACTTGGACCTCACTTTAAACCTGAATCAAGTAATTTAATTTTGATTTATAGATACGTGAAGGTATCAGTTCCGCAGAAGTTAAATTCTCTCTCTGCTAAAACCTCCATCTCAAACCACAGTAAGGAACAGGAAATATGTTTTGTGCAGGATGTGCATAATTATTTCATGCTTCTCTCTGTGCGTGTTTGTGAGTTCACTGATCTTCTATGTCCTGTAGGGAGTAGATGAGGGTCCAGAGGGTCTGAAGCTGATCTCAGAAGTGATCCGTGGGAAGCTGGGCATCACCATGACAGTCCTCATGGGAGCCAATATCGCCAACGAGGTCGCCGAGGAGAAGTTCTGTGAAACAACTATCGGTATGGAGGGCAGACGTGGCAGGAATGGCGCCTTGAATTTGAAGAGTTTTACTCACCATTTGGGAAAAAAGACATCTACTTTTACAGAATGATTGATATGCCGATATATATACCTGTATGTGGATGGAGTGGATGGATGGAGATAGATTCCTATTCATCCTCACTGGGGGCTGTAGCCTGCTATCCCACCTGCACTGGGCAGAAGACACCACAACAGCTTTTCTTCCCATATCACTGCAGCCACATCGAAACCTGATAACTGTAATTTGGGTATTTCTCATGCTAAAATTTACATTTTTATAGGTCAGCCCAGATAAAGAATGAATTTACGAGATGCTGCAATGGAGAAACTGATTACATGTTTTAATGCCACACAGGGTGCAAAGACAAAGCCATCGGCCCCGTGTTGAAGGAACTGATGCAGACCACTAACTTCCGCGTGACTGTGGTGGAGGAGTCCGATGTTGTGGAAATCTGTGGAGCGCTAAAGGTCAGCATTTTACTTCCAATGGATGGATCTACCTGCCCTACTGTCTCTTGACAGGTCGCACTACCTTGCCAAATATCTCAAAATAACCCTTAAAGTTTCTGTTTGTGGGATTTTCTCAAAAGTATAATTAGTTCATAAACCTGTGTGTATCACAAAGACCAACTCTGAGGTCCTCCCGAATGTCTGAACTCCTCACCTTGTCCCAAAGGGTGACCCCAGCCAACCAACAAAGGAAGGTAATCTCGGTTGCTTGTATCAAAACAAGCTTGACTTAGTGCCAAGAATATGAACACAACTCTCACTCTGGCCATACAGGGACCAAATGGCTCATAGGGGCGACCCAGGTACCCCATATTCCCACAGCATTCCCCACAGGACACCCTGAGGGACACGGTCATAAGTTTTCTCCAGATCTACAAATCTGGAGATTTGTCGCAAAAAAATCTGTTCTACAAATATACTATTGCTTTCATTATCAACATCATCTTAAAAGCAGGGATTCACAATCACAACAATTTCTCTCCTTCTGTGGTTCCTGCAGAACATTGTGGCAGTGGGAGCGGGTTTCTGTGACGGCCTGGGATTTGGTGACAACACAAAGGCGGCTGTGATCCGCCTTGGCCTGATGGAGATGATCGCCTTTGCCAGGGTCTTCTGCAAAGACTGTCCCGTCTCCCCTTCCACCTTCCTGGAGAGCTGCGGCGTTGCTGACCTCATCACAACCTGCTACGGTGGACGCAACCGCAAGATTGGGGAAGCGTTCGCCAAAACAGGAAAGGTACAGTAATAGTGAAAGAAGTTTTGAGCGCTCACGATGCTCTTGCTTCCATCTGCAGTTTTGTTGGTGAAACTCTGTCACCTTGTGGGTCCTCCTCTGCTGCTTTGTCACCCTTTCTCTTTGTAAAAACCTTCTCTGCCACTGTAATAACATAATGTCCAAATTATAACATCAAGCATTTCTCTGTTTAGTCCATTGAGCAACTGGAGAAGGAGCTCCTAAACGGTCAGAAGCTTCAAGGTCCAGCAACTGCAACTGAGGTCAACCACATCCTCAAACACAAAAACATGGTGGACAAGTAAGTTGGATCAAACAGATGACTGACTTTAATTCATTTCACTGTTTTTTTTATCATGTGCTTGAGGCTTGGGCAGGGACATTTGTAATCACTTATTCATTTTTTTGGTTGTTCTGACGTAATTTGCATAAGGGTTTTGCAGGCATGAATGGGTGCCCTTTCTTTCACCTCTCCAGGTTTCCTCTTTTCAACGCTGTTTACCAGATCTGCTTCAATGGCCACCCAGTGAAAGAGTTCATTAGCTGTTTGCAGAACCACCCGGAGCACATGTAAAGGACTGACTGGTGGATTTACACTTGGAATTGACTTTTACACACCAATGAGCCCAAGTGCTTGTTGGTGTGTAAGGAGGAACGGGTTAGATGACAAACCTCATCTAGCTCCACTTGTCTTAACATCAAAAAAATAAAAATAAAAAAATAAGGGAAAAGGGAGCGAAGTTGCCCTCCCTACCTGAGCTGCTGTGATGACCCTCTGTTATTACATCACAACCAAAGACATGACTCCTATTACCAACTCTGCTTTTCCTTATTATAAACAAATAAGTATTTTTTGTTACATAAATCTTCCAAGTTCAAATGTTTGCCATAAACCAGTGCATAAAAGGGCATCACAATTAACCTGGTTGATAGTACTAATGTGGAAATGTCCCATCATCTTTAAAGTGAAAGTGCCTTAAAGTGCCTTTTGACTGACATGTATGAGTTTTAAAGCACTTGAATACATAATACTTACCACTCCTACTGTGCTGTTTGTCCTTTGGGGTTCTTGAGATGTAGCCCAATTACATGAAAAGTATTTTGAATAAATCTCTGGAGTTATTTACAGCATATACATTGGTCTGTCTTCATGTTCAATGTGTTCTTATTACCTTAACGGACTCTCAGTCGGTCTGGATCCCGGTGATACCTAGCAGACAACGTTCCCTGCAAATGAATGTACTCTGTTGCCACACTGTAACCTGACCTGAGCTGAACTAGTGCGCCACTCTAAACTTTTCACCTTTACCATTTTCTACAGCATCTACTTGAGCCTCTCCTTTACTGCACGTCCCCTTCTCATGCACACTGCTCATAAGTGATGAGGTAAAGACTCAGATCAGTGTCCAGAACGGTACTGGTATACAAAAATCACACTTGCATCCAGTTTCAGTTTTTCACCACCAGATTGTTGAATCATCCAATAGTACATCTGGAGATGCTTTCGCTCTCTTGATTTTATTGATGTGCATGTGATGAGGAAATGTCTTCCCCCAAACTAAAAGGTCATAGGTTAATGCCCAAACAGTGTATCTTTGAGCCTTGAGCAAGACACTGTGCCCCTGTAAGTCTCACTGGCACCATAAATAATAATTGTGTCCAGGATTGCCACTGACTTTACAACTAGCCTGCTCTACTAGGATCATGATCCTCAATTGCTGAAGGATTGATGAGTCCTCTTTGTCTCTTTCTGGACTTAGAAATGGGCCTAACTCCATTTTCTCTTGATCACACTTTTTTTTTTTCGTTAACTCAGTTACCCAGTTTCTAAACGTTGACCATGAAGTTACATAATTTGCCACTGTTTATAATTGGATTCCCTGGCAGAAATCCCTCACATAGTTATTGAGTCAACTGCCCTATGAGATTTCTAATAATAACATGCTCCAAAGGGGCAAATGTCCATCTATAATTAGAGAGCTGAGTGTGGATAGACTGCAGCTGCCTCATCCTCGCTCCAAGACAGCGATAGAGGGATATCCCTGCCTGACATACTTCATCATAATGGTACTATATATAAATCATACATGTTGAATAGTCACATTTGTTTACACGTTGAATAGTCACATTTGATTTTATTTAGTATATTTCAACTACTTTCAGCTCCCTATTTTTTTTTATTTTTTTTTTTTTACTATTTTTGAATTAGTAAATAGTGAGTTCGATTTTGTAGGCAATGTAAGCATGACTGGGGAAATATATGTGTGAGCCCTTTCAAAAAAATAAAGTGGGTGCTCACACATTACTTAAATTTGAACAATTTGTGGATGTAATACCACCAACGACCACTAGGCTGTGCCATCACATCGATCATTGGTGCATCACCTCAGGCCAGTTTATCTTTATTTTATAAAGAAACTTTTTAGATACGTTATCTGTCCGATTACTGAGCGGAAGTACTAAAAGCAACCAAGGAAGGATGCCGCAAAAGCCGATCAAAAGATGTCACACCGTTCTTGTTTTAATAAAATGACAAAGCGACAACATGCGTGCAAGCATCCACCCACCCATCACTTCACTGAGTTTTTCGTGTGGGAGGGGTGGGACCCACTTCACTTCCTCAATTCCAGTTCTCAGGGCGGCAACTGAGATGCGTCAAGTTAGCTAATGACAGTGCTGCTAAAACCGGATGCGAGACTGTTCTGTGTTCAAAATAATAGCATAAAATAGTCGCTTGTGAGAAAATATGTATTAGGGTGAACCTAGCAACAGGTGTCTTATGAAAACACTTGACGGGGTGATAAAAACACATAGAGTCGAGTTAATTCGGTGCTTCAGCCATTTCTTTGAACAATATCACTCTAACCATCGCAACTCACTGTGCGTTTGTCTTATTTTGACGTTTGAAACCGGAAGTCACATTTGTATTCTGACTACCTTGACACTGGTGCGGCAAAGTTGAGTGTGGTAAGTCATCTCTTGGTGGCCCAGGAGAGGGAGAGGCTTTGGACAAGTTTTATACATCGTTTCTTACGGATAAGAAACTTGTTTTGTTTACCGTCCGAGGCCAGAGCACTGTGAAACATGGCTGCTCTCTCAGCCTGGTTTTGGAACGAGAGGTTTTGGCTGCCACACAACGTAACCTGGGCGGATCTGGCAGACCCAGCGCCCGGGGTGGAGTATCCCAAAGCTGGACACTTGCTTTCTGCCTTGCCGCTGGCTTTGGGGATTTTCGCCGTCAGAATAGTTTTCGAGAGGTTGGTATGACACTTTTTTTTTTTTTTTTTTTTGAAAAACACGTACGACCTGATAGCTGTGAGAAACTAGTCGCTTAGACCGACAAGAATGTGTGTTTTACATCAAAGGAACAGTGGTTTATCAAGGGTGTTCCCAAACTTTTGAATGCTAAGGACCCCAATGAAGAAACGCTTTTAACTTCTCGTTTGACAAAAGTTTTGTTCCCTGGGAAGAGTTTTGTTGTCTTGTGTATCAGCAGACAAAGAGGGAAAACTTGTCAGATAAGTCATTACACCTCCTTGTGCTAACTTCAAGTGAATTCAGTCATATCGATCCTCACTGTTCCGGGAACCCCCACTTGAGCTCTGTCAGGGATACCCTGGAATTTCCAGACCCCAGTTTGTGTTTTAGCTAGTGTTAGCCTGCTGCTTTGCTTCCTGTAGTCAAACCAACTGATGCGTGCGTGCATGCTAGAGAGTGATGCCAAAGCCTTGCCAGCCTGCTGTCAAACTGCCACACCATGTCACATACTGGCGGACAGGGTCCCCGTCCATCCATCTGTCTGCCGGTGCCCTGTACAAAGGTGAAACTGTGCCTTTTGTTAGAGAAGCCATTGATGTGATGACATGGCGCTCACACGTACCCTGGCTTGATGCACACTTGAATGCCAAGCAGCAGCATGCTTGCTACACAACCAAGTGGAGACATGTCATGGTGGCATTTTGCCATGGCAGACGTTGGAAGTGGATTATGGCTATCCATTTGGCTTTTGCATAGCTGATCAGTTATCTAATAACCCTTCTCTCCAAAAGAGATAAAGGGGGATCATGCCCACTGTTATTATACTGATAAGAGGGGAGGGGAGACTTATTGGAATTGCACATTAGGTAATTGCAAAGCGTGTCTGACATTTCTGGGTCAGTCTGCTGTGACAGGCATTCATCAAGACTGGGGAGATGGGATGCAACATGCATCTCACCTTTAATTCACACATGCACTCCTTCAAGACAAATTCTTAACTTATAGGGCTTGTTTAGCCTGTTC
>OMLF01010011.1:29695-40317 GCA_900302615.1 Holocentrus rufus
ATGAGCGTGCGGTTCAGCTAAAAGATACCACGCACTTTGTGGCTGTCTGTTTTAGGAAAGGCTCTTACAGCTGACACGATTAGGTCCGAGGTGGTGCAGCCTCCCTGAGTGTGAGATCAACAAACATGCTTGATTGTTTTTAACATCTTAAAATTCACCTTTTCTTGTCAGCCATTAACAATACCTGACTTTACTCTCTGGCTTGTCTGCTTTTCTTTTCTCTCTGTTTTTGTTTTATTCTCTTGATTTTTTATTTTATGTATGTGCCTGATTTTATTGTCTTGCCCTTGCTTCCTTTTATTGATTTTATTGTCTTGCCCTTGCTTCCTATGTTTTGTATGTTTTTTTTTCAAGAACATTCACATTATTTTTTAATCTGCTATAATAATAAATATGTACTTGCTTAGTGTTGATTTCATTTGATTGACAGGAAGTTTGACAGTTGCTGGCGGACCTAGCCCCAAGCCACTTCCACCCTGTCACTAACAGTATTGGTAGCCACAGGAAAGCTCGTCTATTTGATCAAAACTTGAATGAGATGACATTCTATTCAAGTTTTAGAGAAGTATTTATATTGCCATTGTTGTGTCAATGGAGGAAAGACTTTGTATCAATCCTATATTATGGTCAGCTGGTTATCTAAACTTAGATTCTCAAGTGTAGGGCTTGCTGAGAAGAGATTTATGAGGAGATAATATTGCATATATTACCTCCTCATGAATCTCTTCTCCCAGTTTCCACTGAAACAGGAGTAAAGGTCTATTTTGCAAAGCTTAACTAATCCATTTTTAAATAAACCACTTACAGATAAATAGCACACTTAAAACTCATGCTTTGCTGTCTGATACCATCCCAGTCCCAATGTCATGAGTTTAACAAAGCAACTTAAGAACGTAGTGGTGCGCAAACCAATGAAATAAACATCTTGGCAGCAGACATGGCTCTGTACTCTAATTCCAGATAAGGCCTTTGGAATATGGCTATTACTTATAATGGGAAAATTCTGTTATCTTCATAGCATACAAGTTAAGTAAGATACATGCACAAAGTAAAATGTATACAAAATGTATACAAAATAAAATGGACTTTGACAAAAAGGAGCACTCTTTTACCTAATTAATTTCTGTTCCATGCTTCACATAAGAAATCAGCCAACTCAGGTTTCTCAGATCTGCTCCTCACTGCAGCGTGGGTTAGATCTGATTCTGAGCGATGCATCATCTTAGTGCAGGAGGGGAGTAGCACAGATGAAGTATTTCTGGAAATGTAAATTAGCCAGTTAACTGGAGCTACATGCGGCCTAGGCATGGTTTCCTGACAAGACAAATGGGGTCAACCCTGAGCACACACTAGCCAGGCGTTGTCTCTTCAATCTGGACATGGTTAAGCGGCTGTGAATACGGAGCAATCGGATACTGGAGGTTACTCCGGAGAGCAGCTAAGGTGTTGCTGCTGGGAAGGCTACAATTTGGTGTCAGTGTAGATGAGCAGGCTGTCTCAGATCCCAAGGCTGATCGTCTTGTCCTCTCTCATGTGAGGTTTCCGTCCACGAGAGAGACCATTTACTCTCGGTCGCTGTGGCCAGCCGACTGGCTCATTCATTTATTCATCAGAAAACCATGAGACCACGGCTTGGTTTCCTTCTCCCCCTCTGCAGCTCTGGAGCCCAGACACAGCGCGTGCTGTTTGACATGCACATAATGCCACACCAAACACGCTCACTCTGCACACGCATGCATGCACGTATGTGCACAGTTACACTTTATTATTCACAGTTTCATGCTCATATCTGATGATCTGTCCTCTCAGACACATCCTGCCACTGACATTTTTTTTGCCACATGGCCTGATTAGAGTGGTCCTTTGCTTGTTTAGAAATGAAGGGATCTTACCTGGGTGTCTAGATAACACTAAGAAATGTGAGATTTAGATCTGTCATTGTGTTATTTGAAACCAGCGCCATGAAGAATAAATACTGGAATACTGGCATGGCAGCAAGCAACACAAAAACTGTGATCAGTTTTATCAACATGGTTTTGAAAGTCTCCCATTTCGCCAGCATCTGTCTCTGCCTCCAAACACACCCGCCTTTGTTCCAGAGCAGAAACATTTTATGCATACTATTATCAAGCATGTCTCTCCACAGGAGCTTCCTTTTACCTGCAAGCAGTTCTCTTCCTCGCTTCAGGTGACATTTTTCCTCAACAGACCGAGGCCTCCTTCTTAGACCAGTTTCTTCTTCTTCTTCTTTTTAATCCTAATCACTGCTTTGCTCATGGCAGTGACTTTGTAGATGGATGCAGTCATGCTGTTTTGTGTGTGCAAGCCTGTAGGCCCTTGTAAGCCTTGTCATGGGTTGAGCAGTGTTAAGACTACAAACAATAATGCGCATGGGATTATGATTAGCCAGACTTGCCTTGTAATCTGTCGTTGCATGTTTTGACTTTTGCCTTGCACCTATCAGGCTCTTCCTCTGGGAGAGCATCTCAAAAGGAGGGCTGTCTCTGTAGAGTGCAGGTCTCGAGGAATAAAGGAAGACACTGTAAACTAAATGTGGACATGTCATATTAAACATCCTCTGTTCTGTGTTCTGTTTACTGCCCTGAACCTAGACATTCTTCCTTCTTGAATCCCCGTGTTTCTTCCAGGTAACTGACTGCCATTTCTGTTTTTCTAAACGCCTTTTGCAAATCAAACGCCCGCCACAAATCCATCTAGATCTTTGCTATGAATAGAGCCAAGGCCTGGAACTGGGAATTTTTTTTTTTTTTCTTTCCAGTGTCAAGGTTGTCGCTAGCTGCTCTTCCCTTCACAGCCATCAGGGCCACCAGTGTCCGTGTACACAGACCTTACTGAGCCTGTCTGTTGCTAACAAGCTTTGTATATGTTGGAGTGGTCAGGTTGTGAGGAGGAACAGGGATGTTTTGACATCTGACATAAATAGATTAGCTTACGTCTCTTGCTTTTCCTTTCTCCTGTTGCTGCAAGCTGCTGATTTTCACTGCAGGCTCAGACTAGCATGGGATATTTTAGTGGCTTAATCCTCATGATTGTCATAAATTGGAGGGCCTGTGCTTATTAGAAAGCACCTGTAGATATAGCCCATATCTGTTGCATAATAGCATGTGACAATGAGAGCGACAGGTATCATAAGAGTCATTGAGTTAGTTCAGGGTGAATCAGACGTGCAAGGCGCATAACAACATTCACGATAATCTAGTTTTGCCCTTGAGCTTTTAGGCGATCAAAGTGCCAACTCCAGAGGAGACAAATCACAGTGATATTGTTGTCATGGAGGCTGCGTGTTGGTCCTCCTCGCTCGTTAAAGTGCTTTATGCTCATGGCGCACTAAAACAGACAGCTAAGTGCGGGCAGTAATGTGGATTTTTCTGAAGTAATGTTTAACAGCACAGTGTCATGAGAAAATGAACTGTCTATTCTAGACGACTTCTTTTCTCTGCCGGGTGATTTTTTTTTTGTTTGTTTGTTTTTTGGGGTATTCAAATGCCACAGAGTCACCAGTCCATTGGGGATTTGGGCTAATTCACTTTCAAATCAGTAGAGTCTTTAAAGCTGAATAATAAAACATCTGTTCACAATTATTGGACACAAAGTGTTTCATTCCATGTTGATATATCCACTGTTTGAAAACACTCATGCCAACTCATAGAATACAATTGTCCATGTAAGTTTTATTATTCAACTTAGGAGTCATTTGAAGATGACCATTTTTTTTACTACATAATTCATCTGTGCTTTTGAAGTACATTTTATCTTGAAAGGTTTTGGACCTGATCCCAGATGGGCCTGTTTGAAAGCGGTGTGGGACAGCCCTGTAATCCGCATACTTTTCACTGCTCCAAAGCATCAGTTCAAAACAGGGTGACCTCAGAGCCGAGAGGTAAAGCTGGTTTTTGCTGAGAGGAACAGGGAGGACAAGAAGTGTGAGTCCTGATTCAGACAAAAGGCTTTTTTTTTCTCTCTCCTCCCCGTAATGAAATACAATGGCTCAGGTTATTTTGCGGTGAGTGTCAGATTCCCTCCACTGGGAACCCTCTCCTAGTATACCACTGACACAATGGAATTGTCATCAAGATATGGAGGGTTTCACTGCTGTTACACAACTGGCCATGTTCATTCTTGGTGAAGGGATACCAGAGCAGTTTGATGTTTCTGGGCTGTAAGACTTTAAGCTTCATTAGGCAAGTTTTCATGTAAAAACAGATTTGTGCCTGAGGTAAAGGTTAGGCTACGTCTTAGGTCTTAAGTTATTTATTTATGTTTGTTTACTTAGTATATTAATTTATCTATAGCTAAAGTGAATCTACCTTTATAGTGTTCTTTAGTATTCTTGATATTCCAGATTCCAGTTGAATTAATAAAACAAAATTTAAAATCAAGACCTGAACTGAACCATGGACTTGGAGAATCGTCACACCCCTAAAAAATACACACATCTTATCAGCCATAATCACAATGTTTGGCTGCGATACAGAAGGGCGTCCCGTCCTCTAATTGAAACCTGATTGATTTGCCCTGTTTGTCCAGATAAAAATCTCATGTCACGGTTTGTGTTTGACAGCTTGTTCTTGTACTAATTGACTTAACTGATTCTATCACACATTAAGAACATTCTCTAAAGTTTTTACCCAGAAAAGTGAAATGGGAGCATGTTTGCCACAGAGTTGGGTATTTTAAGTTGTTTTCACACTTGTTGGTGCCAAATCCCTTTATCTGTAGATCATGCTAACATTTTCAGTTTTGCAGTGAGATGGATCAGGTTGAACTGTTGCTTCAAATCTTACCAGAAATGATACCTACATAGATGAAATCCTATCAAATCGCAGGGCTTTATACAACAGAAAATGGATGTCACAGGTGTTTCAGACAAGAGAGGGACCTCCAGCTGCCCTGTCACAAATGGCCATGGCAACATCCGCCTTCACATTTTGAATTGTGGTTGGGTGCTTTTCCTCGTCACTTGTCACATGTTGGATGAGAAGGTTCCTACATCAGTACTTTGCTTTCCCTGAATGCTTGGTAGCATCATTTGCATTTCTCATTAAAGCCGAGGGGCACAGCCAGACACAAGGTTGATAATCCAGCCTAAATTGACATTCCCAATGCAGTCTCACCCAGTTAAATCAATATTCTGCCAACTTGGTAGAATATTGTCATATTTTGAAAAAATCAACCTTATTCCAGATGGGGAATTCATGTAATATCAGTGGATTTTAGTCATTTTATAGCAAACTACTCAAATGCAGTTTATAGCTTTTTTCATGCACCTTTATTGTATTTGACTGTGGTTGTTTAAAGTCCTTTTATATCCATTGATCATTTCTCTACATCATGTCTAACAAGGTTTATACATGAGCCTGTGTCAACATCAAACTTTTGCCACACAGCATGGTCATGGAAAAGTTGTGAATTTTTTTTCACCAAGTGCAAGGACCAACCCTGGCATGAACATCTGGCTTTAAATCTGCTATGTCAACAAGGGACCAAACATTCAGGGATCCTGTAACAATGAATTGAAGACTGGCCTCGTGGACTCGGGCCTATAACATCCAAATGAGCTTCATTTTGTCACTTACACACCTGTAACATCCCTGCAGTTAATTCTGCTGCATCTGTGAAGGAATATTCATGTTCACTGATCTGGATTTAAAAGTTCAAGATCAGTTGTATGTTTATTCAAGGGTGGGTTTTCACTTTATTTTTTTACAGCACCTGCTGTGACAGCACATAGCCTTGTAAATGATTGATTTGTCCTGCAAATTCAACTGGACCAGATCAAAAAAAGGCAACAAAAATGGATACGCAGAGCGCTCCAACTTGACCCAACAGAATTCACTGTGGTGTTGAATTGAGAGCGTGAAGGAACCTGGACTGAGGGGTAGTGATCACCGATTGAATGTCATTCAAAATGTGGGCCAACCAAAAGAGGCAAAGTAGCCTCTCTTACCTCACACCTGCACCAAAGGAAGAATACAACCTGCTCACGTTTTTATTACTTAACGTGTAAAGAAATGCATATTTGGAATTACCCATCTTTGTTGCTTTTGCTTGATAAGGCTCTTTCTCTCTGATCTGATCAGAGTTTTATTTGGGAAGTATTTATTCAGCCCAGAATAGATGTCATAGCACCAAATATGAAGCAGCTTTTCGATGTTTATCAAACAGGTCTGGCATGTTTTCCTTCCAGAGCTAATGTGTAAGTGACTGTTCACCTCTGATGTCTTTGCCCTGTGACAGATTTATAGCCAGCGCCTGTGCCCGGAGTCTCCACATACAGGCCGATGTCGGACGGCGAGCTCAGCCCCATGCAGTGCTGGAGAAAGTGTTTACATCCATCACAAAGGTACCACACTGCTATTGTTTTCTTTGGTTTCTTCTTTTTTTTCTCTCTTCCTTTGAGGTTGCACCATACATAGGCAGGCACACTTCGCGTCTGCTGCTCCTTCCTGCATTTCTATTAGTGTCTTCCCTTGCCAGAAAATGTATGAAATTTAATACATAGCTTCATTCCCATGTCAAATGGTGGCCACTAAACACATGAGTAAATAGGCCTGATGTTAGCGCTATAGCAGTTGCCTAAATTTGAAAACATACATACACTACATACATATATATAAAAAATAGAAAAGAAAGGAATAGAAAAAATTGCTGTCTTCATAGATAAAAGGCAAAAGTTTTTAAGGCTAAGCTATGCCTCAAACTTTTTTTTTTCTTTAGTTATTTGAATTCTGCCTTTATGGACACATTTTACTCAATGGAATATAAAAGGTCTGTTTTTAGCTCATGGAACATTCAATCTTTGTAAAAATAAATTACAGACATTTCTGTGTTGTCTTGAGAAAGTCTGCAAATTTTCAGACTTTTATTTTAAAAACTGAATGTTTGACACCAGTTTGTATTTTTATGGATGAACACAGGTGATGCTGCATCCTGGTGTCCACTGGTCTTAATCATAGTTACTCATCAGGCTACTTTTACTTTACTTACTCGCTTTACTTAGACAGCTTGCTGTATTTCATTTGCTTACTTTCTTTATTAACTTAGCATCCCTACTTGACTTACTCACTTTATTTACTTAGGCTTCTTACTTTACTTACTTGTCTATTTACTTACATTGCATACACCTTCAGTCTTTCTGCTCCTGTTTGAATCTAGATACTGACCGGCCCTGTTCATGGCTCCTTGTGTTCCTAGTTTCTGTTTCTATTTGACCAGCTTTTCAGTCACTTCAGTGCAAACTGAATCAGGTCACTTTATTTTCTTCACTACCCACAACCTGGAAATTGTCTGCCTTAAGTTTCTGTATTCACTCTGTTTAGGCAGTATTACAAACGAGAGCTCCATCATTGTCATGTGAAGTGAAGTGTGGTTTCAATTTACATTTTCAATCAAGCAAATTGACCTTAACCTTTGTCTTTCCCCGCCCTCTGAAGTTCAGTCTGGAATAAGGGTTCAGTGCCACCTGTGGCTGCCACTGACATGCCGATGTTTACTTCACTGACCTTATACATTTTTCTCTCTCACATTTAATTGAGAGCTCTAATCACAAAAAAATCCAATAACAGAACTTACTACTTACTTTCTGTACCAGTTTTGACTGCAGTGAAATTGTCATTTACCATCAGCAGGTCACATTGAACAGTCTATGTGTTTACAGTACCAGTAATACACTCAAAAAAGTTTGGACCTGGTATGAAAACAATAGTCCTCTGTTCCCTGCTACACAGTCTCACCGTTTCTTTTACTGCCCCTCACACCCAGTTCAGGTGCTCTTTCATCTCTTTCACATCCTGGCAGCTACACATTACCTACATTGTAAAATGCAGCAGACAAAGAAACAACAGAGCAGAGCAGTACGACACAGCAGCACATGCCCCTCAGTGCGTTAAAGGAAGCACTGGCTAGGAAGTATTTCGTCTGTTTTTTATTGAGTCCACGCCCAAAAGATGAGGCCTGTCAGGGCCAACACAACACTTGTATGTCATAAGATCACAGGCAATAGTTTATCTTAGACTATTTCCCTGATTTTGAATTGGCAATTTTACCACACTGCCTGGAAAAAAAAGCAGGGGGGTGAGTTCCCTAAACATGTGATTCAAGAGAGGCTGAATCCAGGCAGTGAAACTAATTGTTTGTTAATGAAACAAATCATCTTTGCTGGCAACAAGATGAAAAGGGAGTCATGGATTTTGTTTGGGGGATGGAAATTCCACTGGAGGAACTGAACTTGGTCACAGCCGCGTGTGACGAAACAATTATGCAAGAATACAGTTGTGGCCGAATTGTTACTTAACAGAATTTGCAGAAAAATGTTTCACTTCTATCATGGCTTCTCTCAGTGTTCACTGAAACTTGGAGTGCAGATGCTGTCCTGATGACTCTTGTATTTGCTTTGCTCACAAATATTATTTTAGTTATGTCAGGTCTCTGTTATCAAACTAAACTGTGACAAATTGGCTGAAACTGCCAACAGGACATGAATATAATGACTAAGCAGTGGTCATCTTGTCAGTTTAAACCAGGCGGTTTCATGAAGCTTTGCTCCTCTCCCCGCAGAACCCAGACTCCCGCCATCTGGACGGGCTGTCCAAGCAGCTGGACTGGGAGGTGCGCAAGGTCCAGCGTTGGTTCAGGCACCGCAGGAACCAAGATAAACCCAGTACGCACACCAAGTTCTGCGAAAGCATGTAAGTTCATTCCTGCTGCGTTCCCCTTTGACCTGGCTGCAGGCTGGAGCGCGCACCTGCTGTGTTTTCTCAGCGGGCGTGGTAGCGATGCAGATAGCTGCAAATGTGTGCGCAGATGTGTACTATACGTTTGAGCGTTTTGCATTCTCTCCGATCAGTTCTCGTCTGTTAGGATTTATTTGCCCCTTTTCTCGACTCACAGGTGGAGGTTTACATTTTATCTGTGCATATTTACCTACGGGATCCGCTTCCTGTGGCAGGTGAGCACATTTGCAGAACAGTCACAATCAGGGGGGAGAAAATTGCTGTTGGTTTTGTTTGTTTTTCATTTACGAAATTTCATGGGCTTGTTTTAATTGCACAGATAATAACATTAGCATTTGTTTGCCGAACTAATGTGCGCGCTTGTGTTTGTTTGTGTGCAGTCGCCTTGGATGTGGGATACGCGGCATTGCTGGTACAGCTACCCCTATCAGGTGAGATGCAGTGTTAAGCTCACACAATAGCCACTGATTACATTTATCATTTCATACATGAAGGGAGCCATTTCCCAGAGACAGAGTAAACTCAATCATGTTACATTATAATCATATTATATCACCCACCATGTGCAGAAAAGTGTCCAGTGTTGACTCACCCCTGCCTTTTCCTGTTTGTCTTTACTTCACTGCCTTTATCTTGTCCCTGTGTATATGATATTGTATCATAAAAAACAATCTGGTCAGTATTATTTTATGGTTTTCATGTCCTTCTTTTCCCTTCCTGTCTGTGGGTAGACACTGACACTGACTGGATTGTGTCCATTTTGGAAAATAAATCAAATGATTGTTGCGGTCCTCAGTTCTGATGGGCTATGACATGTTTGACACTGTTGTGAAATACCGGAGAAATGCCCACCTGTGACCTTGCCACTGTTAGTTTATACACTAATGTGCTAACTGAAAGTCTCCACTCATACTTAAGGCTAGGTGATACATCGATAATATATTGTAATATCATGATAATACAGTGAATTGATGCAATTTTCTGACCTTATTAGACTGTTCTAGCTGTTCTATTATTTACCTGTTTGGTCATCATAGCTACATCACTAGTTATTGTTAGTGAATAATCTCTAATATTTAATTAAAGCACCAATACTTATCCTTATCATGTTGATTGCGAGGTATTTGGACAAAGATATTATGATATTTGATTTTCTTTACCCAGTCCTACTCATAAAGGTACTTATATGTTGTTTAGCAGCTCTATTGCTTAGTTACTGTTTAAGAACTATATTTTGGTCAGAAGATAAATATTTAAGTATTATACTTAATTACTAAAGCTTAAGAGTAGAACATTTTCAGTTATTTAAAATAATTGCGAAGTATTGTCAGTCATATGATATGATATAGCTATAACCGAAACCGTTGGCATCATGGTGGTTCACTGGGTTGGGACTTGGGCTGTGCTGTTTGAACTGTGATGGGTTCAAGTTTGTTGTTTGTCACATGTGATCCCCTCCTCCTCCTCCTCCTCCTCCTCCTCTTCTCTTTCACTCTTCACTGTGTTATTCATCAGAGCACAAATCTCTTAAAGTAAACATCTTCAAAATAAAAAGAGAATGCATTAACAGTTACATTAAATTGAACCTATCTGGTCTGGTCTGTGTCTAGGTCCTGACTCCAGGCCTTTACCACTACTATGTGACAGAGCTGGCCTTCTACTGGTCACTCATGTTCTCCCAGTTCACCGACATTAAAAGGAAGGTGAGAGCAACAACGATGTCTCTGTCTCTCTCTGTCAGCTTAGACTGCAGTGGATTCTCAATGTTGCCACTCCATGTTAAACATTTATTTTTTATTGTTTCTCATTTGGCAGTGAAAGAATGTGTGTGTGTGTGTGTGTGTGTGTGTGTGTGTGTGTGCCTGCCTA
>OMLF01010042.1:4617-26113 GCA_900302615.1 Holocentrus rufus
CCCCCCTGCCATACTCACACTGTTACACACGCACACGCAAACAAACACAGCAACACCCAGACACCTCCCTCCAGTGACTATACATACTGGCTATAACATATTCACTCTGTGTAGACTACTCACCACACTGTTGAGACTGTGAATATACTGTATATATCTTGTATCCCCTATCCACTGTTCATACTGTCCATACTGTTTATACTGTACATTAGTAATGCGCGGATTGACTCTTGTCGTCTTCTGAATCCGCATGTAAACTATCCACCTGCAACCCATCCGAATGAATTATTAAATTATTAAAAACACAATCTACACACACACAATCCACACACACATATCTGTCACTGCAACCTGGCCCGATTCCAGCAATAGATTCAAGGGGCGTGTGGGCAGCTGTTCTCTGTGCAGAGCCAAGCCACCACTAGTCCAAATGTTAGTAATGTAAAAGAATATACAGAAATATAAAAAAAAAGAAGAGCAGGTGGGGGAAAGCGCATTATTGCATTGTTAGAAGTGACTGGTATGGACAATAGTATATGGTCAGAACCTCCAAAAGGAATAATTTCTCAGTGGGATTTATGTAAGCCTGATGTAGTAAAATATTACACTGAAGTGGGCTGGTTTAAAATATATCAACGATTATTTAAATAAAAGTTCTTTTTGGACCAAATGAAAACGGCAACATCTATTTCTACAATAGCCTGAACACAGGCTGATATCTTTAATCCCTTCAAATTAAAATTCTCAATGTCCCGAACACAAACAAGGCTCTCCGACATAGAGAATAAATGCCCCTATATTCCTCCTATAGGACCACCAAGCTCAGTTTAACATTACAGTCTATGGGAGTTGTGATGAGCACTGTCTGCAGACAGAGGCCACTGATTCAAAAACCGTAAGTCATATCACAATGAGAGCTACACTGTTTGATAGAAGACAAATTTCTCTACGTTTTTATCTAGAAATTGTCCATGAAGATTGGAAACTGTGGGAAATACAAGAGGTTGAAAGAGATTTTTGGCGAACATTTTCAGGACAGGCAGAGCAAGAGTGTAGGTCACGTGACACGCTCTAGCTGTGAACAGTCCATGCGATACACACCCATTATAAAGATCTGAAATGGGTGAAAAGAGCATAAAACCTTAATTATGATTTCTCAGAAACTATGACAGATACCAAAAAGTTATATGGAAGTTTTAAAGTACCACTTGTGTTGACCTGTTTAAAGTCTGAATGATGTTTCTAGCTGAAAGTATGAAGGAGTACTTCAAATACAGCTGGGTTTCAGCTTTTTTCGCACTTGTCCCATAGAGTCCCATTATATAACATTATTTAAAAACTAGAAAAAGTATCAAAAAGTTGAATTGTATAAAAATTGTACTAAGTAAGCTGAACATTATACATATGTAAAGTATTTTATAGCTCAAAGTATGTAAGAGTTAAAAATGTTGAAAAATTGCTGAATTATGAACATTTTGTCCCATTCATTCCTATGGCAAAAACAATTGACAAAAAGTTGAATAATTCAAAAACTATCACAGATATCACAAATCTGTATTCAAGCAACCTAATTAACCTAAGTATGCTGCCTTTTTTTTTACAATTTGAATAGAACTTTTAGCTGCAAGCATGTGGGAGGAGTTAGGAGCTGAAAATGTGGCCTATATTAATAACAACAACAATAGTAATAATAATAATAACAATCATAAATATTGGGAAGAACATAGTGTGAGAGCTTGCAGCTCTCACACAATTATCAAATAAGTTGGGATAAAAAGTGAGACCATGTCAATGCCAACCAGTAAAACCTAGGTCTATTTGTGAAGATGTAAAAAGATGATTAAAAGACAGGGGAGAAAAACATTTATCTGATGCAAATTGAAATGCTTGCCAAACTGTGTCCAAATTCTAATGGAATTGAATACTCCAGGATTGGAAAAAAATCGGAATTTTAGTGCATGCCAGTAATGGATCAGCCAATTGGAGAAATTGGGGAAATTGGTGTATGAGAATCAAGTTCCATTATTGCCCGAGTGGGCCCATCTTTATCCGAAAATGTCGTCACCCAGTACGTCAATTTAGTAATAATAAAGAAGATTTGGGAGACCCACCCCCCCCCTCAGACCTGGGTCTTTCCAAATAGACCCTTTTCTTTTGAGGGGCAGATTTATTCCATGTGAAAGGTGAAATATATTTCTCTAGCTTAAAAAGAATTGTTTCAGGAGCTAGACAGCAAGAGCTTGAAAAAGATATAAGAAATTCAGTAGAACTGTCATTTTGAGAGTATTAACACATCCAGCCAAGGAAATCGGGAGGCTTGACCATTGTTCCAAATCTACTTTTGTACTTTCTAATGTCGTATTGAAATTGCCCTTTGTAAGTGCTTTATACGTACTTGTAATATACATCGTCTTGTGATGCACCTGGACACACCATCGGTGATGTTTCCTGGCGACATTGGGTGTTTCGGGTCTTTCAACAGTCAGACACCCTCACCCAGGCGACCCAGCTGGGGTTGATCAAGCCCTGACTTGTGTCTAGATAGCACTATCCCACCCTTGGCTCTCCTCTCCTGATCCATAGCCAACTCGACGCAACTTCTGCTGCTTCCGTGGCCAACTTAATGACAATTGCTTGCTGGCCCCTGTGATTCCCACCTCAATGGGCTCGTACCTCGCTCGCCACCCATTGCTCCAGTGTTCTTCCACCAGCTCAGCATATTTTGCCCTCTTCCTCTCGTTGGCCTTCTCAATGCTTCACAGGGAACTGAGTTCTAAAAGAATGATCTGCTTGGAGGCTTTGGAGATCAGCACCATGTTTGGCCTCAGAGTTGTCGTGACCACCAATCCTGGGAATTTCATTTGCTTCCCCAGATCAACTTTCAGCTTCCAGTCTTGTGCTGATGCCAGCCGGCTTGAAGAGGTGACCCTGGCAGCTGGTGTTTGTTTCTCCCCAGCCTGATGAAAACAATAGTCTTCTTCACTGGACAGAGGCGCTTGCAGTGGCTGATTCCAATGCAGATGGTGTTGGCTATGGCCTTCAGGACTTGGTCATGTTGCCAGATCGCTTCCTCAAGGCCCTTCAGGATCCACCTGCTCCCTGGGATAGATGCTGTTGTGACAGTCAGGTCATCCATAAAGGCCCTGATGGGCGGTTGTCGAATGTCGGACTTGGTCAGGGGCCCTCTGCACTGAACCTCAGCAGACTTCACCAGCATGTTCATGGCAAGTGCGAACAGGATCACTGAGATGGTAAATCCAGTGATAATCCCCTTCTCGAGCTTGTGCCACTCTGAGGTTGTAGACCCAGCAGAGACTCTTCGACTGAAGTTGTTGTAGTAGTCCAGAATGAGGTTCCTGAACTTGCCTGGGATGTGGTGCTGGTTCATTGCTTCCTAGACCAGCTTGTGGAGTATGGACCCATAGGCATTTGTGAGGTCCAGCCACCGCACTACCAGGTCCCCCTTGTTCTCCCGGGCTTTCCTGATCAGCAGGGTGACCATACCTGTGTGCTCCAGACACCCCAGTACCTTTGGGATTCCTCCTTTCTGGACTGCGGTATCAATGAAGGCATTCTTCAGGAAGTAGTCTGTCAGGCACCTGGCAATAATGCTGAAGAATATCTTCACCAAATTTCCTTAAAACTGTATGTAGATACTCCCACTCTGTATTATCAAAAGCCTTTTCAGCGTCAACTGATAAAATTACCTCAGGTTGCTCTCCTTGATGGGTTGAATATAATATATTAAGGAGTTGCCTTACATTGGAAAATGACTGTCGCCGTGGTATAAAGCCGGTTTGGTCTTGATTTGTAATTGTAGGTGTCACCTCATCTAACCGATTTGCAAGACATTTTGTTAATATTTTGTAATCACAACATAGGAGACTGATAGGTCTGTAAGATCTATCTATCTATCATAAGTAAGCAGTGGAGTGGATTGTTGGGACTGAGGAGCAAGCAAATTTGGTTATTGGCAATAATTAACAGGGATAAAAGAGGGATTCTTGTAGCCGCAGGGAGGCGTGCTCACTGCCTTTATCACTCAAAGACACGGTAGAAGGGCTGTGCTCTGTCCGCTGTGTTGCTGGTTTTTCAACTAATAAAATCACCCAAGGTGGCAAGCTAACTCGAAAACAGCAGCACGGACTAATGGTCCTTTAAATTAACAGTAACAACAACAATTAAAACTGCAAGCAGTGATGAACGGGCCCTCGCACCCTGTGCGGGTTGGAGGGAGGGGCAGTCCTGGCACAGCTAACTGCCGACCCGAATGCGGATCGCACACTTTAAATTTCACGTAAACATGTAAATTGTCACAGTATTGGACATTGCGTGTAAGGGGTAGAGACCATTTCCTGTGTCGACTATTTGGCGCTGAAGAACCCCCAGTAATTATACATCATATGGCTTTATATCATGTGTAGACCACACCATGTAAATTTCATGTAAATCGGATGAGAGTTGTCACATAAGGCTGACTTCCTGTCATCAGTAGGTGGCGCTATGCTTATGACTCAATATTGACACGTAGATGTGTTGAGGCCTGAACTCTCATCCAGAATCTGAAATTTGGGGCAGATTGGACAATGTACATATTAATTACAGCAACTTCCTGTGTCTTGGCGAAACATCAGAAATCCTCTTGCCACCGTTTGATGGACATGCACAATTTTCACATGGAAGCATCATCAGCATCTTCAGGATTTTCTGACTATGTTTGAAGTGGATGTGGTCAAGCCGCTAGCAGGAGTGCATGAAAAGTGTAAAAAATTGACATTTCCTGTTGCCAGTTGCGCTGTGACTCTGATGCAAAATTGGCCTATAAATGTCTTCAGGCCACGAATGTGATCGCAAGCCTTCAATTCGGAAAAGATCCAGTCATGTGATATGGAGTTATAAGAGATTGATTTTTTTATGGTGAAACATCAAAGTTCGCCGCCTCGCCACGTCCACGCCGTGTGACAAAAACTCAAAAACTTCGCAATTTAGCATTGCAAAGGTCTTGAGATATAACAGACCAAATTTGAAGTTGCTCAGCTCAAATTTCTAGGAGGAGTTCGTTAAAGTACAACGCCTGGAAATGGCCAAAAGTGGCAACTTGGAATCAAAATGGCGGACTTCCTGTAGGGTTTACGTCATGGCGCCAAGAGACTTTTTTTCATGTCTTTTTCTGATCAGTAAACAAAGTTTGGGTTCAATGATGTGATTCAGAATTTTTGTAATCTGAAATGGCGTAAAAAAATTTGACCGTTATTTAAACAATAAACAAAAATCAATGATAGAACAGTTTTCTTGTGTGGCAGCTCTCTGTGCTGGAGGTGCTAGCTAACATGCTACTTCCCCCGGCTAACATTCTGAAAAATAACTGACCAGCACAGAGAGCTGCCACACAAGAAAATAGTTCTACTGTTGAGTTTTGTTTATTAAAAATCACAACATTCTGCTGATATCAGTTGTACAAAGATTTTGGTGAAGTTTGATCAAACATTTGGCAAAATAGAAAATGTGCTTACAGTACTACTAACAGTAAGACACTAAATGTCACTGTGGACTCATCGTTTGACATATCTGAACACCATTTGAAATGTGACATCTAGTATCTGAAGAATGTCTCAATTTTGGAAGCATTTGAATGAAGATGTGGAGATATAGATGTTTGATTTTGCATATTTTGAAAAATATAGTGATGGACTTCTCAGTTGACCATAGGTTGCAGTGAAGCAAACTTTTGTCACACATCAGTGGATGTGTTGAAGAAATTTCAGCTCTGTAGGACATACGGGTTATTTTTTTATGATTTGTTGAAGTTTGGAATGTGAAATGTCTAGAAATTTGGATGTTTTAATAAACCAACTCAGTCATGACCCTAGATAGTGCAATCCGAAGTTCTTACAAATCCATGCAGCCATTCACAAGATATAAACTTTTAGTATTTGTGGCGCCTCCTAGAGGGCACGAGAAGAATGAGAAAAATTATCCTAACAAATACAACAGAGTTACAGCAGCTTCTCTGTTTTGACCCCTAACAAAGTTTGGTGCAGCTGACTCTTGCCAACTTGCTGCCAACCTGTCAATCATCCACGGTACTTAGGGTCAAATGTACTAAACTACTTTCTTTAGAGATATTTCCACGAACAAAAGCAGCTAATATTTTATATCACTGTGTACAAAAGGTAGAACATTTTTCATCTGCTATTCACTGCTTTGCATAATTCTCATGAAAATCTCTTTTTGACAAAGTTGACAAAGTCTGGATCCTCTTGTTACGTTTCCCCTCAAAACAAAACGGTCACTGGTAGGGGAAACTAACAAAACAAACTGTACTCAACACAAAATGGGTCCCTTGGGGTCTGAAAGGTGATGGGGAATAACTTGTCCACTCAAACACCCACTAAATCTATCAAAATGATAGATGAACAAAAGAAATGGGCCAGAAAAACAAAAAAACTGGGAGTCACTAGAAAGAGGGATTGGGGTTTTGGAAAAGAAAACACTTAAGTTTAAGAAAATTCACTCACACTCATTCACAACACCACACACAAAACCAGGAGAGCTAACTGAAGGTGTTAACCCTCTAGTGTCACACACTCAACTAAAGCAGAGCCTCAAGCCTGCTTTTATAGATTAACAGCTGATTAACTTCAGCTGCACTAATGAGGGCAGGTGCCATCAATAGCTGCACCTCATGAAGGGGCGGAGCTTACAGCCTACCTTTCACCTTAACACTCTGTACCTCAGACCTATTGAAAGAAATGCATCTGCATTTTAAAGTTCATGCTTAGTCCTCATCAGAATTATACTATTAAAATGTTTTAATTTTCAACCTTACACAATATCCTTAAAGAAATAAATATTTAGCAGCAGCCCGAGCTCTGCAGAAAACACCATGTGTGCGAAACCTTGTGGATAAATACATGAAAAGTTTCTCTTTATCAAACAAATTCTATATGAAAAAAACAAACCAAAAAACACTGCATCGCTCATAAGAAACATTTTAATTTTTAAAATACAGACAAAATAGACAAATATAAAAGACATCTGAAAGCTAGGCCTGCCACAGGAATCAACTATTTACGTCAAAATGTGTAAGGAAGTGTGGCCACAGCCCAACTCCTTAAAAATGGGCACTTGACTTTCAAGAACACTTCAACACCATGGACTCCCCAGTGATCATGTGTGTGGTATGTAAAATTAACAGCTTTGACTTTAACATATACTTTAACATGTGTTGTTTAACCGCTAACTCTGGCACATTTGATATCCTCTCATGTTACTATGTCCTAATTAGTAACAGTGAATGTGGATAAACGTTAAAGAAAGACACAAATCGTCTCATTCTGCAGCTCACTGATCGAGCTGTGCTGTGTCTCCATGACACAAAAATGAAAACTCCTTTCAAGGGTGAACTTGTGGCATTTATAGACTTGAAGCCCATCACAGAATAGTTTACCATGTTGCAAGCAAGAATGTTAATACATCTACATTAACATCTCTCCGGTGTTCAACTCACACAATCATACAAGGGAAAGAGATTCTGGTGTCTCCAACATGGCTGCAGCTCCCTCTTCAGGACAGGCAGCTATTCGAAAATGATCTGTGAGAAACCTCTACTGGTTCTTTCTGGTCACATCAGAGCTGTGGTGTTGACCATATGAGTGATGACAACACCGAATACAAAATGTGCTGTAATGCTCAGCAGCCCCACTGACCACTGCCGTCGTTCTGCAAAGTGACACAGGGCTTTAGGAGAAGCAGGATCCGAGAAAGTGGTTTTGAAGTGAGAACAGCATGGTGTTCTGAGCCATATATTTCACATTTAAAACACTGCACATACAAATAAAGCAGTAGGGGAAATGAGAGCAAGATCGCTGCGATTAAAACAGCCCGATGACTCTGACTATATTAGTTCTAACCATTACTACAACATGCAGCTATGGTGTGAAAATCCAATACTAATTTTACTTAGGTGTAAAGGCCACTTTTTGACAGTACAAGCTACAAAGTGAAGCACAGAAGTTCCTCCTTCTGAAAAGTGTCATAACTTTCAAACTTGCTTGTTTAAATTCCAAATGTACCAAATAATAATAATGACAATAATCACAACAATAACAACAAATCATTCCAAACTGAATGTAAATCGTTTTTAGCGTGGCTTAAAGGAGGAAACTAAGACTGCTACGATGTGAGGAAACTTCACTGCTACCAACAGTTTACACTGGCTGTTTAAAGAACTCAGGTCACAAAACTAGCACTGTTTCTCTGACAGCTCTCCTCCATGTGCTACAGTACCCTGAAAGTGCAGCTCTAATAACAGACATGCTTTGGCAATAAATAATAACTTAAAGACCGAAGACAACCTTTAAAAGGTCCCATATTGGTATATTTGAAAAGAACTGTTTGGATACCCACAAAACTGCTGATAATAGTAAATGTAACATGGCAAAGTTGAGGGCAGTCCACTTTCAACAGGAAAGTGGATCCATCTGAAACTCAAAAATAGTAGATCTTTTGCCATTAAAGGAACTCTTATATCCTTTTTATAGATAAATCAAGAATGAAGGCCCTGCTATTATGTGAGTTTCCATTAAAACTCCCGTTCTGAATTGAAAGAATTTCATCGAGTCCCAACGCTGAATGATATGTATTGAAAAGTTTTGAAAAGTTTCAAAACACAGCTTGACTTTGAGATCCGTCAGACTTGGAGACACTGTTTTCTGCTGAAATAAAAATCTGTTCATATCCTTCAGTACAAGTTTGCATAAAAATGCTAAGACAAATAAATTATAAAAAAATACATTGTACTACTGAAAATCTTTTAAACATCAACACTGTGCATAACAATAGAATGAATACAGCTGTTGTCAAGTTTGCAAAGGGTATTGCTTCACAGTACGTGGACATCTTCGATTGGTCCTGACAGACAAGTGACTCCTAAAGCGAAAGCCAAAGAAACTTAGCTCCATATAATAAAAAAAAAATACTGATACTTGAACTTTGTCATGACCGCTGCATTGCGAACCAAACAAACATTTTCTTAAAATAAGGATTCCATGTGACAGAACCAAGGGAACAAACTGAATGCACGACTATGAGGTCAACTGGAACGTGAACGGGGAACGTGGTGGAACAACACAGGTGCAGCAACAGGGATAGTTAGGAAAACTGTGGGAACTTGGTGGTTTTCTAAAGTCAGAAAGACAACCGAGTGCCTTGAGGGTGCCATGAGATTCATGAGAAATCAAATTTGAGCTTCTGACTTATTACTAGTCCACTGCTCAGCGAATCAGAGCACCGCAAAGAAGGGAAGCTGTGAGGGTTTGAGTTTTGGGGAGTAAAAAGCAGCAATGGTGGTGGTTTGTCCAACAGAGACAGACTGACCAAAAAACAAGGTAATCCTTTAAAAAAAAAAAAAAAAAACCCCACAAATAATAGAAATAGCTAGAGGGCGCTGGTAACCCAGTCTGACCCCGGCCGTTATCTGAGATCTTTGGCAACTTTGGGGACTTTGAGGACTTTGTAAACATTGTTGGAAAACACTGTGGTAAAGTGGGGCCGAGAGTTCCTGGACATGTGGGAGCAGAGAGGGACTTTTCCAGTGTTTTGGGGGTCCTCCACATCCCAGATCTCTGGCATACTGCATCCTGGCCTGGAGGAGAGGAGCAGGAAAAAAGATGTGCGAGTTGTGAGTGTGACAGAGGGGTGAACACAAATTTCACCAGAATTATAAACTCTCTGTGAACTGAAACCGCTCTAGCTTGTTCACTGTAAGCCACTTTTCATAAGAACAACAGCTAAAGGCCTGAAATGCGATAACTGTAGGACATCGGAGTGGACATTATGGTGTTGGGTCACCTGGTTCGCCTGGTGCACCAGGAGTCTTCCAGGACAAAGAAGTCAACTCCCAGCTTCATCAGGTTCCTCTTCACCGTTTCTCCAGACATGCGGCTGTACATGGAGTACACCAGCTTGGTTCTCTCCCTGGGAGGAAACAACAGAACCTCGTCAGAAAGCACGAGGTGGATGACAAGTCTGGTCGTGTCTTCTGAGTGTCTAGTCGTAGTGTCTTTCAGTGCCTGAAAGTTCTCAGTTTTTATGTGGAACTTTGACACTAAACATTTGGATACCACCGGTTTCTGCAGAGGGATATTTCAGAAAGTAGATTTACAGACTAACCCGAGTTTGTAAACCCTTCATTAACAGAAACCTGGGATATTCCATTCCAAGAAACTAGATTAGATTAATTATGTCAGATACCATGATAACTTCGCCTCTGAAGCTAACCTGCTCGGTGGGCGGTTCACTTGAACTAACCTGGAGTTATTAGTCGAAAGCCTGTGGAACCTGCAGCATTTTGCCTTGCAGACAGTTGTGGGTCACAGCTGTCGGACGTGGCGTGCCCTTTACTTGCCGACCCCATCGACACTGAAGCCCAGATTATTCGCAGTAACCAGTTTCTTGGCAGAAAACTGTTATTAAGTCGGGCTTCTTGTTTGGCCAGAAAATGTCAACTCTGGTTTCTCTCACTGGCGTTTCCAAGGAGTTAGAAATAATTTTAGATTTGCTTTGCTGCTATTTTTATTGATTTCACAATTTTTATTTTGTTTGTTCCTCTTGCATATTAATACATATTAATCTTTATTCCCTCCCATTTTCTCTGCTGCCTTTTTTTCTTCATGGAGAAAAGTGAGGACAGTTAAGACAGTTCTCATACAGAGTCAACTGCACAAGTTTGGCCTATGCATTACACAAAATGAAGGGAACGAGGAGGCTAGAATCAAATTATATCTGTTTGAACTTTGTTATGTTTCATTTTTAACTGCTGCCAAGGTCTTTTTCTGCCAGTCAGATTATAACTGAAGAGAATGCACAGTACGTCAACGGTTGAAATAAATGTTATGTTCAATTGTTGGAACTTACACATTGACTCGGTGAGCAGCTGACTGCTGACAGGCTGTCATGCTGAATCCTTTTATAGCTTATATGAGCCTTTTTTAGAGGTTCCCTGCATATTTACAATTCCACACCTTTTCCAACTTTAATTTTACGCTAAGTTTAGTTTACTATCATGTATACTGATTGTGAAATTGTACTGAAACTTATATCTGTCCTCTTAGCCAGTACATTCTGTTCAGGATTACACACAGCCACCTGCAAAATGCTAGTAAATTTCTGCATATGCAAGTTCAAATTCAGCCTCCATACTTTTTCCACGCCTAAGTGAGAAATCTGATCTTAGTGCAGCAACAGTTCTGCTGCAGTGTGCTGGGAGCTCCACTGACCTCAGGCCTGCGTCTTCGTAGTGCGGGTGGTTGACGATGGGCCGGCCTGTGGACAGCTTCACACTGGCCATGGTGGGCATCGCCCCGGCAAACACCGAATCTGCATCACACACACGGCACAGTGATTACAAGGCAAGTGCAAAACAACAACAGTGGAATGGGAATGGTGCTGGGAAAATGTTTATACTTCTATCTCTTATCCTGGTTTAAGTATTTGCATCAACACTATATCTAATCATAGCATATCATCAATGTTAATATTATGTAATTTAATTCAGGCTGTCTGTTGTAGACTAAAATACTCCAGATGTTGATGTAAGATGCAGTAAGTGCATCTTACATAAGATAAAATTTAATCTTTTAATCATCATGACTAAGATTCATAATTAACATGTAAACTTAAACAGACGGAGTGGTTGGTGGATGAGAGGAGGCAACTGTACTGTGTTTTCACCGACTGTTTTAGCTTATAACTATTGTGATATTTTCTGAGAATTATTATACTTACATTGGTGGATTGTATTAGCTAGTGATTATAGCTCATAATATTTATATTTCTTGTGATTGAGCTCTGTTATAATACCACATGCTTGTTCATCTTCTGTCATTGCAGGTGTGGATCTTTGTATTCCTCATTGTGAATTAAGGCCTCAGGCTGAGACAGGTCTGTCTGACTGCTGTTCATCAATAACTCATTCAAGAAATTCTGTCTGTGAGCGCAGACTTTTACAACAGACGGTGTTGTTTTGCAGGCTTACACCCATTTAAGATTTCCTTTTGAAGTTACTGAGTGGAGCACACCACTGCACCACAGACTCCCAGTCATACCCTTCCCATTTGTTTTGTATATCAAAAAGTGGACAGTTTGGTACTTTGAAAACTAATAAAAGGTTTAAATATGTAAAAATCTAGAATTCCAGAAATGTCAGACGCAGGTTGATGACATCACTCACTGGGATGGGTGTTGTCCTCGATCCATCCCAGCAGCTCCTCCTGGGGCACGTTGCTGAACTCTCCCATGATCCCCCACTGGGCCTGCAGGTTGGCTACACCCTGCACAGCCATGATGGCCATGATGACAAACACCGCCATCTGGAGCTTAAACTTCTCTCCTATCCAGCCAAATAACTGACACATGAAGGAGGGATGGAGAGAGGGAGAGTGTGAATGAGACAGAGAGAGAAGAGGAGAACAATAAACATGACAAAGACAAGAGCTTAGAGAAGGATTACTGTGTGAGTGCTAATGTGTAATGCATAGTGATGTGGTGTGTATTTCATACTGATGTTGGATGCAGTGCTGCTGTCTCTCTCTTTACTATGAAGCAGGGAGTGCATGCAAACTCAGCAGCCCGTCCCAGAATGAACTTAGATGAACTCAAATTAAATAGTACAAATGTCTATATTAATATGGAGAGAGAACTGTTTCATTCCAAAATCATGTGCACACTGTTTGAGAAAACAGCTGATACTAGAGATGACTGAGGGATTGACTAGGGATTGACTGATGGTTTGTCATCTTTTCTTAATCCAACTGTAAAATGAGCAACATAGTAAAACTATGGCAAAAAACAAACAAAAAAACAAAAAAACCTGCCAAACAAACATGCCAGTGCATTTCTAGCTAATAGCTTGTCTTAGAAAATAAGATCGTAAATCCCACCGTTCACTTGCTGTACCTGTCTGGAGCAGATCAGGGCGGCCATGATGCACATGTGGGGCGTGAGGAAGAGCTTCAGACGCATGATGAGGATCGCCAGGACAGCAAACGCCACCAGCTGGAGACTGTGGTACACCAGCTGGGGGAGGTACAGAGACAGAGTCAGGGCAAAGGAAAGACATCCCCACCAAGCAAAAAAAAAAAAAAATAAAGAACTTGTACATTTGGTAGTTCTGGTAATCTATCAACCACCGCAACCAAACATCACCTGGAGCAGGGTTTGAATTTTAATCTGTGTTTTTTAATCTCACAGTTGCTCTGAACAGTGTTCACCCCACCAGCTAAGACTCACATGAACACACACGTCAGACTAGACCACAACTGGATTCACTTTTGGACTTTTTTTCATCTTGTAGCAATATTAGACAGTGAATTTGAAGTACATTTGAAATGAATATGAGAAACATGGCTGATTATACTTTTTGATATCCCTTTTCCAAACGGAATCTTTTAATCACATTCAGGGCGAGCGGAGGTCTGTTCTGAGGGAGAGCGGCCGCCCGGCTCCCCTCTAATTCAAACTTTGATCTGAATGTCCTTTTCTCTGGATGGAAATAAATTGACATTTGCTCTACGCTTTGATCCAAAGCATTTACTTTCATAAGTGGAGACATTTTTACATGAGCATGCCTAAGGGGAACAGGGCCTGCAACCCCCGCAGAGTTAGCGTGACGCACAATCCATCCAGCCATACAGATGATGAATGCAATTAAGTGTAAATTTTGGAAACTTCCAGCCACTTTGGCTAGTGGATGAAAATCTCACATTTTCCTGCCGTGGGAGAGATAGAACAAAGAACGATGTGAGACAGCTGGGACAAAACTGTGAAAAGGCAATGGAGTGAGAGAGATTTCATAGCAGAAAGGAAATTGCCTTTCATTTCCCGGTAATGAGGCAGGGGATGAAAATCACTTAGGGACATAATTACTGAGCTTGTCGCAGCAGGGGCAGGTGGACATTACTGCAGTGGAAGAGGAAAACGAACTCTCCAATCAAATAAAACAGGTTTAGAAAAATAGAATGGTGATGTGAAAATGCCTGAATACAAACAGAGGTGTTATTGTGATAATGCTTGTGTATATACTCAGCAATAACATTAGGGATGTGAAAATGAATGTTTTCTCACCTCTCCTTTCGCGACCATTTCAGGCCTGCAAAATAGAACGGAAGTTGTCGTGTTACTGCAATGTCAAGCTCAGCTGTTAATAGATTCATATAACTTGAAAAACAAACCCCAGAAAAACTACTAATTAAGAATATTGATAAATTTAAGATGTTACTCACTTTGAGCTGTGGTAACCTAATTAGCAAGTAGGTCTCAGCTGCTGTAAGTAACTTTGTAGAGTGAAACTGTCAGAATTTTAAACCCAAACAGCTCAAACAGCACCCATCTGAGATTCAGTACCTTCTCCAAGTGCTTCCTACCCACGTGCACGCATGTGCATATGCCTCTATTGCCGACACAATGGGGCAAGCCAAGAACTGGCTATCTGCTATTCTGGAGCTCCGGTAGGCTAAGCTAAGTCAGGGAAGTGAGCGTACACAGCAGCAGTGCACGTTGTGTGTGCACAAGACATGATTGGTACTGAGGTGGCGACGCTTCATTCCCTGATTGGATGTTAGATGTGGGTGCAAGCCCAAGGTGCAGCCCAGAAGACCGGATTTTTTGTCAAAACTGTGAAGTAAAGAAGTTACCCACAGGAGCTTTAACATTCCAAAACTTTTCTAAAACTTTCATCTCAAAGGAGGTGAAATTGTAACCTAAAGTTTAAATGATTTCACCAGGGAAGGGTTAGCCTGAAGCCTGAAGAGAACAGGCCTCTAAATTGTGCATTTTGTTTTGTTCCTATCCTGTTCTCACAACACGACTACTTTATGGTGCACTGGCCCAACGCCTGACTAAGACACTTTGTGTTGTTTTTCCTTTAATTTATCACCAAACTCCTGGATGGCTTCACAGCTTTTGGCAGGATTCGTGCACATTTTCAATTTATAAATTCCAGACGTTTCCCCAGCTGTGATTTCTTGAGTGGAATTGAAGATTTTGGTCAGAGGTCGATATGATGCACAGTGTGGTGCTTGTGGTTGGGCAACAGGGCTGTCAGCTCGGCCATGTCGCTGTACAGCTGAAGACTATTCTTCACCTCAACAAATCAAGTATCTTTTACAACGATATGTGTATCATGACCAGGTGTCTTTTCCCTATTCTTTCACAGTCTTTTTGTCTGATTACAAAACCTCTCAGTACCTGGAAGTGATCAGATTCTTTTTCCAGACTTTTCCGAAACATCTAGAAACTTCAGACTGTGGGCTACCACTGTTCCTGTGTTTATATACACCAAACTATTATTACAGACGAGGGCTGCATTGCTGATGGATTCCTTATGCATAAACAATTACTTCTGACATCAGGAATCAGTCTGATCAGAAAAATAAATCATCAAAGTAAAATAAAATAGGCGAGGTAAAAAGTGAATATAAATTAAACAAAAATTAGGACACTGACCCTTCAGCTTCATCATCCTCCTCGGCCTTCACAGACGCCTTCCCTCCGTCCCTCAGGAAGCGAACTACATCCTGAACAGTCTGGACAGAGAGGAACAAACACAGGACGAAATGCAAAGTTATATCCCTTTGCTGTATATTGTGTTTCCAACAGGTGGTGCACTGCTTACAAATATCTTTGTAATTTGATTATATTACAGCAGTTCATCTTCATAGCACAGGAACAGCAAGTCATTCTTTGTCAAAATGACTGCAGCTCAGCAGGGGGCAGGCATAATGAGATCAAGCTGTCAGATTTGGACAAACAGGGGATTTTTCACATTAAATGTTAGGAACAATTCCCCCCAGTCATTTCTGAGAGCTAGATGTAACAAATTGAACTTCAAGTGTGTGTCCCATGCAGACCAAACAGGGCAACTGCAATTTTCAGGCTGACAGACTTCCACAAACAAAAGCCGCTTAACACAAACTTACTTTTGTGTGAGCAAATAGATTTGAATGTGTTAATACAGAAATATTTGGCACTTCCTCATGGCAATTATAAAAGTGACAGCTACTGGCTACTACAAACACGCCTCAACAGAGCAGGACCGACGACCGGTAAGATAGATCGGTGGCTTTCATAGTGGGGTACAGGGACCCCCGGGGGTCCTTGAGGGGCTTCCAGGGGGTCCGCAGCTAAATGAGGAAGAGTTTGATTTCACTCTAATTTAATTCAATAGTCATTTTTAGGTGACAATAAATGCATATGAGTGATTATGTTAACATCGTTTTAGTCTCACTACTTTGAATCGTCTTGTCAGCGTTCCTGTGTGACATCTTAACAATTTAATAATTAACACAAAGAAAAAAAAAGCTTTTCATAACAGGGTCTGAAGGGCAAAATCACTTCAAATGGGGGTCTGCATCTTCAACAAAGTCAACTCTAGGACCTGGATACGTTTGAAACCTCCCACGAGATAGATGGCAACACAATTAATCATTCATTATGGCAAAACAACAACAACAAAACATCAAGCCAAAAAGGTACAGGTGGCAGTTTTCCAACAGTGCGGCACTGACAAGGTCCAACAGTACCACCCTACAGCAGCCTGACGGGGCGCGACGGGAGCAGTCGGACTTCAAAACATAAATAAAACAGAAGAAGTCCAGTGAGTTTTTTTATTTATTACTGCAGACAGACTGCCAGCTCTGTCCTCCTGCTGCACTGAAGCAGCGTGTCACCAGGCTGGAAAGTGATTTGGGCTTCGTGTTTGTCTGCCCACTGCATCATCCAGGGGAGCGAGATGAAAAGCTTCACGCTGCAGGACGGCCACTTCATGAGAGTTACACACGGACGCGTCTGGTGTGGGTGAACAACATGATCCCTGGTACAGACTACAGCAAAGCCTTTGAATTTTCTACTAAAGAGAAACTAAAGAGTTTGAGTGAGAGGTATAAATGTTCGATCGCTGTGGATTCAGCCACAAATATTTATACCTTGTGACACCCTGAGGACACTTTATTGCCATGCAAGAGATAAAGGTTATTTAAAATATTTCTTTTGTTGAGTAAAGTTATAGTTTAGTTTATCAATGGTTTATTTTTCAGCTGGACCAAAACCATGAGGGATAGGAATCAGCAGAGATCCTCTGACACGATACGATTCGGTGGCGATTCAATATGTATTGTGATTCTGTCATTATTGCAATTCTTAAGTATTGCAATTTGATTTGATATTTGATTTTTGTGCAAAAAAAAATTAAGGTGTGTGTGTGTGAGTTTGTGTAAGAGTTACCCGTCCAGCGATGAGAAGAACAACCAGCACGTTGATGGGGAGCAGCAGTGTTTTGAGGTAACGCACTGGGGTCTGAAAGAGACAGAGACTGGGAAGTCATCTGATGCTGTTCCAAACACACACACACACACACACACACACAGGCAAAAACAAACTAGGCACGAAGACCAGGCTGCTGTCTAGTCCATAACGCTTCCAAAACGAGCTGCCAGACTTCTTGAGTTTTTTCTCTCCAACAGAAAGCTCAGATCTGTGACTCCGTAACCTCGACCTGCTGTGTGGTGATAATCACCACTTTGATACAAACCAGCAGGCTTTTTCCTTGAAATCCCTGATATTTTCACAGGAGACAGAGTGACATTTTGAAAGCCAAAGGTTGGTGAGATTTTCGCACCGTTCCTCAACGTCCTGAGACTTTGTTTTTATCACTAAACAAGACTGCAGCACGGATTCACACCCTTCAATTATCACCATTTTCTAGCAGCTCTGACATGAGGAAAATAAATGTCAGCTTTGATGCGAGACCTGATTTTTTATGAGGTCAAAATTCAACTGAGCCATACCTCAAACTCCATGAAGTCAAATTCAGCGGCGCATGTGTACATCAGGGTGTGGAAGTCCTTGTAGCTGGTGAACTTAGACTTGATCAGGCCACTGATGTGAGCCTGGAAAAGAGAGCAAAAACCACTGAGGACAAACCTTCTATGTACATCCTGGTTAGTGACAGTGGACAGTATGACAGTAAATGCTGACATACAGTATAACTGGATGATGTACTGGTTGTACATCAAACGTGCCGTCAGAGATTTATGGGGACTTAACATTATTTTTCCATTCAAGACTCTGAGTTTTTAAAGACATGAGATTTGCAGATGTGATTTTGGAGTAGCTTACGTCATCGGAGGCGCCGAGGATGGTGGACAGCATAAATTTGAGCAGGACTGTGGAAGTGACCCACGCCAGACCCTGCATAACCTGAAAAGGAAGGAGAGGTCAGGGGCATGTCGGCAGGCTGACAAACTTATTAGAGCTGCAGCTAAGTGTGTATGATAATATTTAGCATTTTCTAATATTAGTTTCCACAAATAACTGTACAACACTGACATATAATATTTTATTTCACACAGACCGGCTGCATTTCACCATAGTCGTGCAGCATTACTACAAACCACTGTCACAAATTACCAGTGTAACCACAAACAAGTTCTTCGTACCCATGTGATGATGCCAGGTTTGAAGGCTTCAGCAAATCGATCCCTGAGCGCGATGATCGCCTGAAAAATGACCATGCTAGAATTTACATCTACAAATACAACATAATCCATACATGATAAAACACATACAGTACATACATCATATTGATCATGGTAATCCATTTCCAGTCTCTTTTCACTGAAATCTCAACCAGACCTTGTAACTATTAATTGAAACATTACTTGGGCGTTTTTCCCCTGGCCTTTCTGGACTGGTGGTCAAGGTTTTGCACCTCTGCCGATGTCTTACGTTTGTCCAGTTTGTCACACTGACCAATTCATCTTGTCTGGCACAATCGATCCCAGAATCCTGATTGAATTCTTATCAGATGCTAACTCACGCCAGGTCCAACTCACCCAGATGGAGACAAGGGAGGAAGCGTAGAAAGAAGTGAGCAGCATGGAGTTGCCAAACATCAGGATGAAGCAGACGGCGAGTGTGATCTGCAGGAGGCGGACAGCGAGAGAGGAGGCGTCATTCATCACAATCCCGTTTTAGTCACGCCGCTGCGGACCGTGCAGCGCGTTGCCACCGGCTGCTTCTTGTATACATGGATGATGAATCCAGTCTATTGGTGTGTACTGTAGCTTGATGTGCATGACCTGTCTGTGTAATTACAATGACGCTCAGCATTCAAGCTTAGCAAACGGGTCTGGAAGCACAGGGGCCAGAAAGTTAGTCTACATGAGTGTCCAGTGATCACATAAAAATACTCAGCTAGTTGACTGCAAAATAAATAAATAAATTCTCTCCAGTGGGATAGTCAGTATTATGATGGTGGTCTAATGCAAATTATATTAAGTGTCAATAATATGTCTTATGAGTCAAGTACACTCAAGAGATTAAAGGCAGTAAAGTAAACTTTGAATACACTGCCTCTATCAAACATAATCCTTATTCAGTAGAAGGCTTGATGCTTAATCCCATTTTGAAAAGGAAAAATGTGTGTATGAATGCACCACTCTGCAGTGACCAATAATGCACATTAGTAAGCCCAGTAGCACCAGACCTCACTGCAGCTAATTATCAATGCAGTAGGTCATGGAGGACACACACACACACACACACACACACATGCACACGCTTGTTTGTGTCTGTTTTCTCTTCTTGCACTCACACACAATATCATCTTTGCCAAGCTGTTTGAATTATGCAGAGCCATATGCCCTCCTCTGACACAAATCTCCACCATCTTACCACAAAGAGCCTTCTCCTTATCTGTGGAGCACACAGGCCTTGGCTAACAGCCTGGCATGCTGAGGGGATTAGGGGGAAAGAATGTGGAGGAGAGGGATGGAGCGGCCAGAGGAACACACACGCACACACACACACACTTCCAAACACCCTTGCACTCTCACACAGACACAGACATACTTTTTGTCCTTGGCAGAATAAACCAAGTTCCTCTGCATGCCCACGTATGCTCCTTGTTTCATGGTAATACACACTTACAGAGTTCACAAACACACACACACGTACACACAGCACAATTGTTCATGCTACAAAAACAGCCATCTCTATCTCCTCTGGTGTTGTCCTTGCAGCTCAGTGTAAAGACGCATTTGAAATTTCCCCGACTGGAGTGAAGAGGAGGGGAGCGAGATAACGAGACCGAGGAGAGAGGCAGAGCACATTACAACTAAGAGGAGAGCAGCTGGCAAACAGGGATTGACTACAGCCTTTCACTTAGGCTGTGTACAACCTGTGATATGTACACACACACGCATGCATGCACACGCATACACACACACACACATACACAGTGGGGAAAATTCTATTTGTGCTGCAGTAAACTAGAGAGCAAAATGTCTGTGAAACAACCAAATCTATCTGATCTTGATTTATTTTTCTTTTGAGGTGAGCTGTTTTTATGAGCTCCTTGGGGTTTTTCTTTTTTATCTCACCAGCATAATTTAGTAATTTGCACCTCCTCTTTCTGTGTTTTGTTTTATGTTACAACTCTTTGTTCCTATTTTTTGTCACTGTGCAACCAGACTAACTACAGCAGTGCTGTTCCATGACATACTGGGGATGGACGGGGTTAAAGAAAGAGACATTCGAACATTTTGGCAGATTTTTCCATTAGGACTCATGAAGGTCGTCTCACCATGTGAGTGACCAGGACGGACTGCATCTTGGCGGCGCCGAGGTACCCCAGGATGTACGAGGCAAACAGAGAAGCCACCTGAAATACACACAAACAAACATGCAACGTCAACAATATGCTGCAGACAAACATCAACTCTAAATAATAGTGTACAAACAGATAATCTGCCTCCAGGCTCTGCAGGGCCGGTGTGACCCTCCCTGTCTGCTGCTGGACTGTAAACTCATCTCTTCACGAGGCAGCCCTCCCCGCTGATTCCCCCTCTGCAATGTCAAGATTCACAGAGAGCTCCTGCCTACTTTCCATTTCTAAATTCCATATTTTTGCAGACCTTAGCGGTGTCTGGTTCCAACGTGCACACAAACACATGCATGCTCTTTTTTTGTGAGTTTTCTTTTTTTGAGACTGTCAACCAGTAAAGACACAGCAGAAAACATTTCAAATCTTAATTTATAAGCTATAACTTTAAAACCAATTAAAGTTTCCATTTTTAAACTGGACTTAAATAACTCATGGTGAAACACATGGATGAAAATGAAGGAAAGAAGCAGCCTAGGCAATTTCCACAGATGCTTAAAGAACAGGGAGAAATGCACATCCTCAAACACTGTAAGAAGTTATAGCACTAAATCTGTGAAACCACAAAGCTTCACAGACTCAGGCAAGGCTGCTAAGAAACACATCACACACACACACACACACACACACCCACACCCACACCCACCCACCCACACCATCGTGTTGGGCTGAGATGTTTATAGGGAGTGTCGTACATCAGGAGGAGGTTTGATTTGTCTGACGTTACACCTGAAGCTGCTGCCTCCTGTCTTATCATCCTGTCAGAGGGAGGGTGTG
>OMLF01010068.1:4130-24286 GCA_900302615.1 Holocentrus rufus
TGGAGCTGTCTCGAAAAACTTCCCACGAACAAAAGGCGCCAGACAAAGGTGTACTTCTCCTCCTGTGCGTACTCTCAGATTGTGCTGCTGCAGGAATGTAACGCAGTTTGACTTCCGCCGATCCCCTGGCTGGTCCGCCCCAAAGCACTCGCAGCTTCAAGGAAGCCGAACTGAACCAGTGAGCCAGCGCTGACTTTGGAGGGCCGGCATTATTGGACAAGGTTATGCTGCATGCCTTCACTGCGCTGTGAGTCTTGACAGCCTGGCCTGCCTGTCCTCATGGCCTCAGCCTCAGTTGTAAAGCATTCACGAGATCATTATAATCCCAACCCAGGCCTGGGTGAATTGTGCAATACTAGTCTCTGCGACGGTTCTGACCTGGATAGCCCTTGACATCCCCTTTCCATCATCTATCCATCTCCCCTGCCAGCCATCTACCTATCTATCTATCATGTCACCCTTCATGGCCAGTAATAAGGCTAATTCCTCTGGAGCCTCATTCATCTGTGGGTCCCACTGATTCAGGAGGTATTTAATGTAAATGCTGCAGGATATCAATCTCGACAGCCAAATGCATAAGCAGGCGATACTGAAGCCCGTGTGCCTCAGTGTCTTCCTGATCAGCACAGGCAGGTGGATCTCCGTGGCCCCGCTGGTCCCGTTTACATCTGCCTGAAATTGGCTCTCCAGCTATGAAATCTGTTTGTTCCCTGCCCTTCCATGCATACAGCTCATGCATACAAACGCAGGCGGCTCGGGTCCGCGCCTGCATCCAGAATGAGGCTGAACGCAGGGAGCATCACTGTTTAGGTTTTTGGTCACAGTTTGTCTTATTGATTAATCGTCTCTTTCTCTGCGCGTCTCTGTCTATCTGTCTGATTGTGTCTCTCTCTTTCTCTTAACTTCTCCCTCTGTCTCTCTTAACTTTGGCTGAAACAAAAGCTGGCGTATTTCATGTATAAATTTGCTTTAGATTACTTCAGTCTTGCCACGAGCGCTCTGCACCCAGCTTGCTCCATTTCCTTCATATTTTGCATCATTGGAGGAAACCTCTTAGATACGCTCCATTTAATTGACATATGACTCTACGCAGACTGTGGTCTCACATACAGAAAACTCTACTATATAAGACTATACAGGAGGAGAAATTCATGATGAGTAACTGTCATAACAGTAGGGTGAAGGTGTCTTCTTCTATGAGGATATACACTATTTTTTTAAGAACTATATATACTAAATGTTTACCTGCCCGTAATGTTTTCTACATGAAAAACTCACATTCAGCAGGTGCTTTGTCTTCCTGAGGGCATGTAGAGTTATTAATTGTGCACAAGTGCACAATTAAAATAGCTCTTTTAGGGGAAATGTATAAAATTTGGAATGAAAATAATTGGTATTAGTATTAATTAGTATTAAATTAGCAGTAATTGGTAATTAGTATTAAAACACTAGAAAGAGAGGGAGAGAAGGAGGGAAAGAGAGAGATTCAGGTTTACCACTGCCCACTCAGTGACTGAGAAGGGAGGCCATCAATCCTCTGCATCCAATCAAGCAGGACTTTACCTGCGTCAGCACACTTTAATCTGCCAGGCTGCTCCAACACTTCAACACTGAACCTGCGGCAAACAGATACACACCAAGGAAATCCAAAATGATACAACGGATCCACCCATGCACACTTACACATACACAAGCACAGATCGCAGGCGTGCAGGCACACACACACACACACACACACACACACACACACACAGACTGATTAACAAAAACACCTCAATGCGCACAGTTACACACTCAGCCCCTCTCCCTACAAACAAGCTCACTGTCATTTAAGCTCCACAATGTTGCAAATGGAAAACACTTAACGGCGTCAATATTCCGCAAAGCTTCCTCATTGACATTAACAACAGATCCACTTTTAGGGAATTTATCTAGGCGTACGAACCACCAAGAGTCAGCATGTTTGCATAATGAATTGCTCTGCATTTCAAATTCCATTTGAAAAGTAAACATTTCATTTAGAGAAGACAGCCTGAGGGTATTGATCATAAAATATTACAGAGGCGATACGTGCATATGGTTTCTGTGTCCTGATTTCAACTTTTTAACCATCCGTGGCTCTGGGTTGTTATTCATGAACAAAAGATTCAGATCTGTTGTCACATACTGAGCCATGATACTTAATAAGAATAATGTTTTTGTAATTATTTTACACTCTTGAGGGTTTTTGCCTGGCACGTCATGCCGGCTGAGCAAACTTTCTAGGCTCCTGGCAGTCAAAGCTGCACGCCTGGACACCGCCTCGCCTGTGTGAAACCCATCAAAGGAGTAAGGTGTGAATTAAGCCTCTGCACGGTAATATAATGTAATTAGTCTATTTGAAGTGTCTCCCTTGTCTCCCTGCGAGGGATCTATTAAGACAGTGAGAGGATCTTTCTGCCCGCCAGCATACTCGGTTAAATATTGATTCCCTCAGAACTGTCTCAGACGGTTGTTTTGTCTGACTGTAACGTTGCCAGAGTCAGGTTACACCATTGTGGCTGGAGCTCTGTAAACAGGCCATCCCTGGTGTGTCAGCTAACCTGTGCTGGGGCGCCGGGCGGCCTAATCAGATACCGTAGCTTTTTGTTCTCTGTCACACTGCCTTCACACTGAGCCAGCAGCTGATGGGGCCCGCTGCTTGATTGCAGAAGGTTTAGCGCGCCTGTCAATCACCAAACGCGTAGGTACGCAAATGTGAGAGGCAAGCCGTCTTATTTTTTGCATTGCATGGGATCAGTCAGTCTTTAACCTGCGTTTTGAGAGAAATTTTTCATGTTTTCCGGCAATGCGCGGCTCCCAGGGTGCTAGACTAAGGTCAAAGCCCGCTATTTCATGTGATTGATGGAAGCATTGGTTCAAGGAAGCCAATTCTCCCAAAAGTGCTGCCCATCTGGCAAACTATCCAAGGAATTGTCTGCATTCAGTCAGGATGTCATTCTCTGGAGCATCAAGAGTGGAGGCCACATTTTATGTGCCTCCACAATGGGTGCCATTTATAAAATCACAATTTCCCAGTTTGATGTTGCAGAGACCTTTTTTTTGTCTGCGGGGAGTTTTTCCTAAAGTGGCTATTTCCTTAAGTTTCATTTGATGGACGATCTTTTCTATTCCGTCATTTCAGCCCAGGCAAATTGAAAGAAACAGATTGTGTAACTGTGCGGTGAACTTCTGCAGCCACCCCCCACCCCCTCACTCGATAGCTCTCGAGAAGTAGCGGTGGTCGATGATTTCCTGTGGGCTCTTTGTGAACAAACCCCCCCAGCTTTCCCCCCAAGTCTGGCCTTTTGTTCTGTGAATCTGGAGGGGAGCGAATAAAGCTGGTTCACTTTGAATGATGAGGTCATTAGCAGAGATAATAGGGCTTTGCTGTAACGATCTTAAAACTGGGATAACACATCACATTTTAAAAAGCTGATCCGCACGACCATAAGTCACAGGCCTCATTTTCCTAGTCAGATCTCTCCCATCACCACTGTAATTTTCATGCAGACTAAATTTAACACTCCCACCGAAACACCCGTCTGAACTCCACAGTCTATGACAGGGTGAATAATCTCCGCGCCCTGACGAAACATCTGACACTCAAATTATTTCTGCATAGAGATAATGGCAAGGTTGGCCATGCATACTGCAGACTCTAAAGTGTCACAAAATGGAAATGGGATTGTAGTCCTGCTGTGGGTCTGGATGTGGGTGGGTGTGTGTGTGTGTGGTGTGGAGAAAAGGTGAGCAGTGAATACTTCAGTGACCCTTCTCTCTGTGTGCTTGTGTTGTGCGAATGAGAAAGGTGTGATGGCAGAGATCATCATGAAACAAGGCAGATGTGAAGCGGTCCGTTAAAGGTACAAGGTTGCCTTCTGAGGGAACCATGACTTCACTGAATAAATGAACAGTAAGAGAACTAGGGTGTTTAGTGACATGTAGTCGAATGTGCAAACAGAGTATCCCTATCATACTGTAGGTGTGCACACATACTGTATAGAAACCATGCCCTAGCCTAAACCTTAGTACAGGGCTAATAAATGGTGTTCCTTTTCACTATAGGAACATAGGGGGCGTGTCTTCCCCGCTTATTTTTTCTCCCTCACACACTTTTTGTGAAAGTTGTTACATTGTTCTCTTGATATTAAACGCACATGCTGTACTGTGACGATGTAATAGGAAAAGGTTTCAATTCAATCCTGAGGGACGCCCACAAATTCCACATATTTGCTCAGTTCTTCAGCTAGCACACCTTAATTAGTCAACTACCCAGCTACTAATTGAATCAGATGTAATTGATCAGATTTGTGGAATGGGGGTCCCTGAGGACTGCAGTGAAAACCCCTGTAATAAATGTTATTTAAGTAAAGATAAGCTTGGTTTCCAGGGCACCCTTTCAGGGCCGGAACAATAGCAGCTGTCTTGAGCTCTTATTAAGCTAAAATGTAAGTATGAAAATGTAATCAAGTTGAATACTGACATCTGTTTTCATGTAGGTGTCATATTTCAGATAGCTAGTTGGTCCACTCTGAGTCATGTCAGGTTGTGTAGAACTGCAGGAAATTTGATTTAACTGGTTGCAAAGTTTCTGGGGAACGATCTCCAGACCCCCATCTAGAAATGTGCCCTCTTCATTTTTCAGACTGTAGTTACACCCCTGGGTCTGCTCAATACTCAGTTTTTATTGGGCAATAATGGCATTCTGCAGTCTGATATTCCTGAATAATGACCATCATTAAACGGTTGCTATGGATGGTCACTTCAAGCAGGTCCTATTTATCACTCTGTGCAGAAAAAGTTTACTTCCTTTAATCAAGGGAGAAAACAATGACACCTGCTGGAGCTGCCACAACATGGATATCACTTTTAATATATTAAGGGAACATAAAATCTTTGATTCATAGTTGGAGGCACTATCACCTAAAAAGAAACAAAAGACATAAGAAAATAACAAGGACAACCTGGAAGAAGGTAAACTAGTGGTTGGGTGTTGAAATGTTGTTGGGTCATCTGGCTATGAAGTTAGTTGTTATGGGTGCAAATAGAATCTCTGCTGTGCATCCTCATCATCCTGCTGGTGTTAATTTTGTGATATTGATCAGCTGTCTATACATTATCTCTTTTCCCTACATTTCTTATATCAACACATAAATTAACGTGAATCTGATCCCAATTTTTACCTTAGCACTACATCCAAATCCGTGTTCTCCGGGCAACATAGTCAGCAAGTCACTGGAGGTCCATTCATTACAAAGCAGAAAGACCAAGAGACTTGGCTGATGAATGTGTAGACGGTCAATAAGCTTGTTGGACAGGAAAAGTTGGCGATGGCTTATCATTGTCCGTTATGTAACAGCAAATCAGATGTCTGCACTGCCTTGTTTCTCCACTGATGTGGGTTAATTTGAATAAACAATATAGTTCTGCCTGGCACGTGCAAAATGTGTTAGGAGTTGATTGCAGCCACACAAAACATAGGAATACATGCTTAAAAATGCTTGGATAATGATTACATCCATCATCAGGGTTAATGGTAAGCTCTAAAGTGCTTTTATTCTTTTTCTCTGTTTATTCTTGATTAATGCTGCCTAATTACCATTTGCAGGCTACAGTAGCTATGCTAACTCATCAAAACAATGCAGCATTATGAAAGGCAACACCAAAGCAGTAAAAACTGCATGATTTAGCCGTTCAAAACTTGGACGCTGCAGAGCACATCTGCCACAGTCATTCAGAATAAAGCGGCCCTTCACTTAAAGTGCTCGCAAAGTTTGGTCACATTTTTCAAACACATTTGGTCCTCCCAAATATAGCAAACACCCGAGCTCTCTTTCTTGCTCTCTGTCTCACCCCGTACTCCCCACTTGGCAAAGCTTGCTGACACCCAGCGCTGCCGTTCTGAAGTGTAAATGGAAGGAACGTTATTTTTATGCCCGGTACAGTCCCGTACTGTAGATGAGAGGTGAGATTTCTAGCTGCCAATTACTGCACAGCTCTGAGAGGTCAAGCATGCCGGCCAGGATCCTCCAGCTCAGCCCGGCTCGGTGCAAATGACCCCCAGAGACCTCGGCAAAGGCGGCCGATCCTGTTCAGCCCACGGAAAGACGGTCTGAATTGCTGGACTATGAAGGTGTTTCTTGTAGCGGTGCGATAACGGTCCACACATCTCTTGACATATTAACTTTGTCCAGATATTACATAATCCACGAATCTATTTTCAGACTGTTTACCATTTTGTAATTCATGATAAATAATTCATTAGGTTTACAGTATTCAAACATGGTCATGTATCTTATCTCCTCTGAGGCCCGGCCTGAGAGAATGACCTTGACCATGTGAAATATGGAGATTTATATTTAACTTATGCATGTTGCAGTGAGAGCAAAGCTAGAATAGCATCTCTTGAGGAAAACCTCGGGACAAGAGAATGGCAGTTTTCTAGTACCGAATATTCATGAGTATGATAATAAACGCTGAAAATACTATTGCCATTGGTCGGAAGCTACATGATCAGTCAACAACCCAATAATAAATATAATGCTGACGCTTCAAGAAAACAAAAAAAAATTTAATTATGAGCCAAGAAAGTAACTCTGTTCAGCCTATCTGATAATGAATGAGATGTGTTGTTGTTCTGTGTAACAATGAAACAGAATTAGGTACATACACACAGAAAAAGGCTTTTAATTTAAATCAAGGTGCTTTAGGTATCAAATGTAAATATGTGAATGATTAAAACATCTGTATTGGTATAAGACACAACATTATAACAAGTGGCAGTTGATAAGATGTCCAATTTTAGTGCAGAACGGTTTCACTTCCACGCTTCAGTATCTCAATCGCTAGCTGATATTATTGTGACCCTGGGATGATCATGTCAGAGACAAAGGCTCGGGGAAGAAAAGAAATACGGAATACGGATAGGGCTCAACAGTAAGTTTCTACTTTATTATAAGAGGAAATTGCAGCACACACAGGAGGTAGATATGGGAGATATCATTCAGGTAGGAGTGGGTTAAATGAAATGACTTCAGCCTACAACGGAAAACGGGGAGTGACTCTGCTGTTCTGACTAGAGTGAGAAGGTCAATTCACCGTTGGGGAGTTGGGAGTGATGACCAGGCGGGGCAGGTGAGGTAAGAGCCAGCTGGCTGGTGACAGAATGTAGAGTGCAGGCTGATGGAAAGGACCGAAAGGACCGGCCTTGAGGTATGGAGATCCCCATCCAGATGTTGATGTTCAGGCCAACTCTGGTGCTTTTACTCCTAAAATTTGGTTCATTTTTGCAAGTGAGAACAATGGCAATCTAATTTGCATGTGCAACAAATAACCATGCAACATGATGGCTTATAATGCAGGCTTTGGTCCATATCCACTGTGGTTCTAAGAGAGAGAAAGTAATCCAAAACCATCTACAGTAAATGACCAAAAAATATACAGTTTTTTAAAGAGACCGATATTGACATTGGATAGCCAACAGAGGCTCATGCTCAGAAAGCCTGTCACAACAAAATATAATCTGGACTGATGGACTGAAATTATGGCCCACATAAAATGAATAATCTGCTGAGACAGGCAAAATTGGCCAGGCTGGTTCCTTGTGGCCACTTTAAGGCTCTTGTGTCTGAGGATTTATGACATGAATGCTCATGTGTGGTTTAAATTGTTCTAAATGTGTTTATTCTCTCAATGCTCTTAATCCGTCTGTAATTGTGGTGTTTTCCCACCAAGTGACATTGTGGCTTTGTGTTTTGTTTGTCAGGCTGACATGAACATTAATGGGAAGCCATCAATTGTAATTTTAAATCTTGTTATGTGTTTATGCTTGTTACGTATGTTTGTTTTCGGGGCAGACAAAGGTTGAAAAAGAGAGGCTGCTCTCAATCCACCCGTCTCCTGATTAAATAAAGTTGACATAAATAAAAAAAATGGACTCATATTCAGCTATTTCTTTATGTGTCTCTGAGAGGTAGGAAGACCGTAGAAGGTAAATTACAGCACACAAAAATAAATAAAATAAAATAAAATAAAAATAATAATGTCAGTAAAATACAATAATAATCATAATAATAATAACAACAACAATAATAATAATAATAATAATAATAATAATAATATAAAATTAAAAAACAGATAAGTCCACCATGTCAAAGTTACAGGGACTGGAATTGAATTTGATACCCTGACACCTGTTCTGATATCGAAGACTTTGGCTCCTATGTTGATTCAACACTTCTAAACGGCGTGGTAAGCAGTGTCTGGCTGGGGAGGCGTAACCAATAACACAGGGGTGAATAGTTCCAGCTAGCCAGGTAACAGGCTAGCAGACCAGGTTCACCAGGCCCATTCATCTTGTTATTACTATTGGCCATCCTGGTCTCCCAGGCTGTATGATAGATGAGGTGACAGAGACACAACAGGACTTACATCCCCACATCAATCATCAGACTGGTATTTACACAGCAGGAGAGCAGTTAACAGAGAGAGAGAGAGAGAGAGAGAGAGAGAGAGGGAGGGAGAGAGAGAGAGAGAGAGAAACGCACTTCAGAGTAATGTATTGCCTCTCACTATGGCGTCCATGTGCATTCTTCCAATGTTAACTTGTAATTACTGTATATTGCAGAGAGCATGGAGAGGCACACCTGTCTCCTTCTACTTAAAAACATACACACACAGGCGCACACACACACACACACACACACCATCTGGCTCTGACACTTATGAAATCCCACTAACAGACCACAGGGCCACCGGGAAATATAGATATGAAAGGCACTGAAAAGTTTTGATATCTGCACCGAACAGAGCTCAAACATAAAACTTCATAACTCCCATAAAGTTGTCAAGAAGCTGTCAGGCACATCTCAGGATTCAGAACGTTTCTCATCCCTTTGATACAGCTGGCACATCACTCACTGTACATCTGCTATGGTTCGATTTTATCACATTACAATAACATGACATGACAATAACATGCATGACCCGCCTTCATATCCTAGTTGCTTAGTCAGAAAGCTCACTACATGTATCTAATTTTGGCATGTTTACTTTTACAACTGACAGCTGTCAAGCCTTCTGAATGTAGAAGATATTCCATGACCCTGAGGCCAATTTATTTTAAATGTCAGCAACGAGTGAATGTCAGTGCAGAGGGAGTACGTGTGTCGGTGTGTGTGTGTGTTTGTGTATGAGTGTGTGGTTTGGGGAGGGATTATATTGACCGTGCCACCTCTTGGATGGGAAAATATTCATGCATGCACATCTCAAACACACATGCGTGCATTTACATATCTTCAAGAGTGTATTCGTGTTTTTCCCTGGAGCCATGCGCACCGTCTGTGTGTGTGTGTGTGTGTGTGCAGGTGTGTGTGACTGAGTCAAATGTGTGGCAGCGGTTTTTTCAGGTGAAACTTTTGAGAGGTGGAGGAGTAGGGGCGGTTGTTGTTGACAGTGCCAGCTCTGTGTTGGTGGCCGGAGGGGGCTGTGAGCTGCCGGCTGGCTGGTGTCAGATCAGAGGGTGACAGATGTGATGGAGCAGGCGAGATGAGTTTGTGCTGCTAAGAGGAGTTCAGCGCCTCTCTGACCCTCCTCCAGCAGATGTATGAGCTCTGCCTGCGGCCGTCTGCTGCCCTTTGACCATAGCTGAAAGGGACAGAAGCACGGTAATGCCATTTAAATGGTGTGCATGCATGTACTTGCCCCTGCATGCGGGCCCGTTTCATGCGCTTGAAACCAAATGTCACTGTCACTGTCTGAATTCGTACGTGCGTGTGCGATTATGCCTTAGACAGGATATGCATGTTTTCCTCTTGGATGTGTATGCCTGTGTGTGCGCAGTATGCATGCCTGGGCTGATTATACGGCTATATATTGTGCAGAGCCTTGCCATTCCCATGGAGACAGCGAGTTATCTATAATGGCTGCTTCCGGGAAAACAGCCCGCAGCAGGAATTAGCTTTTGACATGCAGAACAGGGCAAGCTTCTTTCATGTTTCCACCGATTTCCATGACAGTGACTTCTGTCACATTCTGTCACCGCTTGATGAAATGCTCCTTTAACCCCACTTACAGAGGTCTTTTCCTGCTGTAATCTCTGGTGAGATTACATGCAGAGAGGCAGGCATGCAGCCTTAAAGCCTGAATGTATATATGAACGTATAGATCTATGGTAATTAGATTAGATTAGACACAAACACACACACACACACCAGTTACGAAGTACACAGACTGTCAGTGGATGAGACAGTCTGGCACTGTGAAGAGGTGGGGTTTGTTATCTCTGACATTTTAGCCTTGAGCGCCTCATGGCTCCCCTCAGAAGCCAAAACTGTTTGGTGATGTGATGTCGCCATAAGGTTTGCTAAATGCGAATACAGCTGCATCACTTTGTGATTAAATATTATATTTGTAATGTAAATGCTGTTTTAAGAAGCAACAAAATAGCATAGTCAATAAACATACTGTATTCTTACTGGAGTTTTAAGCTTTAGCGTCTTTATATTGAGTCACATGTTACTTTTATTTATTTGTTTGTTTGTTTGTTTGTTTATTTACCTACTTGCCTTTTATCTCACTTGATTTTAATTTCAATATACAGAACTCTTAACCTAAAACTGCTCAAAAGTTTATCCCAGTATCAGAACATTGAATTTGTTCCCCCTTGAAAGGTATCAGTTGTTCTATTTCAGAATTAATTAATCAATCATCAATTGTGTCTGGTGTGTCGGATATGTGTGAGAGCCTGCTATTTCATTTTGTTGTGCAGCATGTGCAGTGACAATAAAATTGATCTTGGTACCTTGAGGCAGTCAAACAAAAATATTTTTCTTCTAAACAGTATGCAGTAATCATTTCCTCATATTAAATTGCCAAAACAGCAGTGAGCATAGGTTTTAAATCTCATTTACTATTGAACATACCACAGCATTAGCAACTGTGAAAATCCTGTACTCTGGTTTCTATTGCACAAGGTAAAATGAATGTAATGGTGTCCTTGGTACAATAAGTCATGTTTAGTTATACAGCCCTTCATCTCAAGAATGTCTCAAAGGTTTTAACTGCCATAGTACATTGCGATCTACCGTACTTCATCATATTACTACATGTGCTTACTAAATCAAACAAAGTCACACTCACATTCACATCTATTGGCAGCTGAGCCACTGAACTAAACCTGCACATCAAATACAAGAAACAAAAATGAGATGAAACACATTTGGTGAATGTACCTTAATATATGCTACAAATTTACTGTACTTTCTTTTTCTGCAATGTTATAGTAAAGATTTTGTTTATATGAATCATATTGAAGCATTAGATATGATTGGTTTCTATACTGCAATTTAAACACTGACTATGCAAAAATGTAAAAATGCTCTAACAAACAAGATTCAGTCAAAATGTGAACATGTCAGACATAATGAACAGTATACAGAAAACATTTCTATAGCAGGACAATCCTATAAGGTGAACATAAAGCAGAAACTCAATACAGTTCACCAACAATTGACATAACAAATCAAAAATGATTTTCAACCAGCCTTTTATATAATGGTGGAAGTAATTAGCATCTGTGCTGCAGCGCTGCTAACCCTGGAAACGCTGTTGGAAGTAATTAGAATATATGAAAACACTGAATTGATTTAGTGAACTGCATGTGAAGTAATAAAAATTAGAACATTGTACTAAGTGCATTTGGAGAAGTGAGCTTGTCAGTTAGACAGTGCACTGTCACAATGAATTTCAATAACTAAATTTCAGGGCTAAGAAAGTGTACCAAATTTGAGTCTAGCCAGACAGCTATATGCCTCAAAAACTGTAAAAACTAAATTTCTTCATAGCCAATTGAAATAAACACACCTCTGGCTCTCTGTATCTTGACCCCCTCGACTCTCACTCTCTGTCACTCTTGCATTACAGAAAACAGAAAACACGCAGGTTGATGGGAAGACTCTCCTAAATTCTCTTTCTCTCATTCTGTTTGATGGGTATCTGGATTCCCATCAGTGAAAGGTTTTATATTCCACTGAACACCAACTTAAATCCTCATGCTGTGAATCAGCTCTGGACAGAAACGATCTGTTTCATAATTGTAGCTTAAAAAACAATATTGTCTTATGGAGGAAATCTTAGCTCCAGATCACCACCCAAAATGAATCTTTCTTGGCCCAAGGCCTAATGTTATCAGATCACAAAATAAATTAAAATTCTTATGTATTTGTTTGGAGATATCTGACTGTCAGAAAAACAACAGAGAAAACAAAAGAGGTGAAAACATCATGAAAAACAGCTCAGAAATAGCTAAAAAAATTTCTTCAACTTAACAACTAACATTACTGTTAGCATTAGTTACACTCAGCATGTAACGTCCTTATCAAAGAGTTGCCAACTCATACAAAAAAGAAGTCCAACAAGCAAATTACAAAACCTGCACCTAGCTATTTCAACTCTTCTAGTAGCTAACAAAATATTTCAACAAGCAATTTGAATTGCAATTGGAAAGGCAATCTGCAGATGATTATTATAACTTACAAGTGATTAAGGTGATTAAAGTTACTAGCATTTAAGGCATGCTGTTCAACGAGTACCTAATGAAAACACAACAGTTTCTCATATTAGCATAAATAGATGCTAGCATAAAAACTGAAGTGCTACATCTTGTTATCCACATTTCCCTTGTAGCTACCATGGCTTACTTTCACTTAATTAGAGAGAGATGTGTTATAAAGCCTACATGTAAAGATGTGGAAATAAGTACATGACTACCGGGGCCACAAGATAATAAGGTTGTATGCTGAGATTTTCTGTCTATAGCCCTTTTTACAGTGCCATACAAAGCATGCACAGTCAGTGGGAGAGACAGAAGACTAGACATGTCATCAAATAACGTCAACTGGCAAAGACGATGTCAGTCAAGTCTGTGAAACTTGTCTGTAGTTAACGCTGCAAATTTAAACCCACACTCTCACCCACACACATCTCCAGCCACCACTTAAATCTATTTATCACGTACAGGTTGCCTTCCTCTCGAATTCAAGGGGAGCTCTGACTCCCATTTGTATATACGATTCAAGAAGAGACCTGTCAGTCTTTCAGCTCTCTGAATTCCGGCCCATTCTTCTGTTGCTGGGTTCAGTGGATGGCGGCGCCTTGAAGGCGACCCTCGCCACTCTGCACTTGTCTGTCCACATCATTCACTGCCACAGCCGACAGGGCGCGGTCGACTTCAGAGATAAAGGGTCACATCAGAGGCGTCGTTCTCCCAGGGTTCGCTGAACGAGCTGCTGCTTCTCTGAAAGTTTTCAGCTCAAGTTTTCAGTTTGTTTGTGAAAAGTTATGGTACAGCTTAGATATGGCATTTCTCATTCATTTTCGTGTTAATGATAAGAAAAGACAACTTTATCGCTGGTGTCTGTTGCTCTCTCTCTCTCTCTCTCTCTCTCTCTCTCTCTCTCTCCCCCCTCCATCATAAGTCTCTATCTCTGTCTTGTCTCTGTCTCTATATCTCTCAGCCTCTCCATCTCTCTCTCTCTCTCTTTTTCAGTCCCACTCTGTCTTTCCTACAAATCAATAATTTCTAATAGATTCAGGCCATGATTGAGTATAGATGTCAGTTTTCCACAGGCTGCAGGAGAAGCGTATTAATCACTGAAAATGTCTTTTTATTATTTTGTACCATAAAGCCCTGTATCCCTCTCTCTAGAAAGCCTTGGGGAGGTACAGGCTGATTGAGGTCTGTTTGCTCACACGTGTGTGTGTGTGTGTGTGTGTGTGTTTGTGTGTATACAACCCCACTTCTTACGCGCCATCATTGAGGGATATTAAAACTATCATCCTTTCACACTAAATGCTTTCCGTAAACACAATTTATTTTTTTCTGTGAAACTGAAACGGCACTGCAATCTGAATTCAGTCTCATTTGTGAGTTTGCCACATCACATGCTGTAGTGATGATTTTATATCAGCCTTGTAATTTGAACATTAAAAAAAACAGTTTCATTAAAGCTGCAATCCGTAACGTTCTGCACATTGTCGCTCCATGGGAATTACAGCAAATTACAGCAAAGACAGGGGAGCATCGCATGTTTTGCAAAATGAAACGTCATCGATTGATCTGGCAACGCAAACATGAATATATTATTTACTTAAGTGCTCAAATTTAAAAGAAAACTAACATGGGGTGATGTAAATATGTTGATGTGACAGCAGGTTCACAGCACTGTGTATTGCACTCAGGTTGTCCAAAGATTATTTTCTGTGTAGTGTCAGCTTATCCATCTGTATCTGTGTGTATCTTAGCTTACAGCTGCAGCGTCTGTGGTTGAGTAATTTTTATAGTGTACCGGCTCTGTTTTCAACAGACTTCATTTGCACAGTCAACCAGGACAGGTGTGACACGACAAGCTGACTGAGACTTTCGACATTTCACGGTATGGAGAGGGTCTCCAGCCACGACAAATCTGCCTGTTTCAGAGTTTTACTCCATCATTCTCGTGTGTATCATACGATATATTCATCGAAAAGCATTACAGATTTCAGCTTTAAACATCTGCTCTGCTGATTAGTAACTATTAATCTAAGACTGGATAGACAGCCAATAAATCCTCTGTGGTCTAATTGAGAATTAGCTCAATAATTATTGTCAAGGCAGTTCTTTCTTGTACAAGGTGAAAATGTAATCTTGGTGAAGTTGGTCTGTTCACAACTACAGCACTAATGCGAAAACTTTACTGTGATGCGTCATTAATCACCACAGGGAGATTGTCCCCCATCAACCCATCCCTCATCCCCTTCTCCCTACAGGGAGGTCAGAGGTCAGATCAGTGATCTGGAGCTGGTCGGGAACCAGCCTCTCTCTCTCTCTCTCTCTCAGTATGCGTTCTTGTATCCTCCATGATGGATTTCATGTAATATCTAACTGCCAAAGCGCAATTCCAAAACAAAAGAATGCTGGTGCAGAGGGTCAATAAATATCCCAGTAGTTTACTTGCCTGCCGAGGATGCACTGAATACTGATTTGTCCGACAAGAACAAATGGGAAACCCCCAGATTCACTGTGAAAAGAATGCATCATGCCCGAGCAATCTATAGTACAGAGCCAATTGCAACAACAGTGATTCAATGCGCGTGCGGCTTTAAGTGCACAGTCCATCTCGAACTGTAAGAGCACATGTCTGTGGTTCCTTCAGCTCTGCCCGGGACAACTCTGCACAAAGTCACAAGTATCGACTTGGCATTCTTGGATTTGATAATCAGCCAGTGTCTTACTCAAGGACACTTTAGCGGTCGGACGCTTGCCAACGTGAGGGCTTGAACCTGGACCCTTTTGATTAAGGGACAGCTTCTCTCTCACCCTGCCACCGCTTGAAAGGTTCAGAATTTGCAGCAAGGGCAAAGCAATTCGAATCAGCCATCCAGCACATGCTTATTGACCTGTTAGGGTGTTAAAATAGAGATGTAGATGTGTGAATGAAGGCACTGTGAAGGCACATCGGCCCGCCTTGCCAGAAATTGGCATCCTGCTGGCCAGGCCACATGGCAGATGCATAGTCAGAGGATACTAACTGGCTCCTGCCAACGGTGCCCATTATCTGCTGGGCACGCACGCGGGGCACAAGGTTAAACTAACAGGCCTGCTTGTCCCAGACCAAGCCGCGCTGACTAGACACACTCATATACACACACACACACACACACACATGCACAAATGGCTGACACTACAACACCAGAATACCGTACATGTTATGCTGACAGCTTGGTTTGGATGAATTTCAATGTAGGGTGAGGTTGTTTGACCATTTGTATGGGAGACGTACTGTGTCAAAGTCAAGACAGAGGCGCATGAACATGGCATGCATGCACGCTCAAAGACTTTGCGTGCATAGGGAATGTGTGTGTGTATGTGTGCATGAGTGAGACGGAGAAAATGAGAGATAGGGAGAGGGAGGAGCAGCTTGCATGTAAACTACTCTATTAGTGTGCTACCCTTGGACGTTAGAGACAGCCAAGGCCTCCATGGGATGTCTCTCTCTCTCCTGTTCTGCCAAACCACCTTTCCTTTTACTTTCACTCCTCATTCAGGCAGCACAAGACGGCACATAATGGGATACTTAACAGACTGTGGGAGCCTCTATTGTTTTCCTTGTCACCTTTCATGCATCCAGCAGTTTTTCGTGTTGCTGCACAGCGCAGGCATAACCCCAGTTTTCAGATAAAGTGCCGTTGGCCCTCTGTTCGGATGTCCATTTCACATTTCGCACATCCACTCCCTGTTATTTTACTATTCAATCCCGCACCTCGTAATCCCATTACTGTCAAAAGCCTGCTTTGTGCCCCTCACTGTCTCATGTTCTCATTTTTCTCTTTGACAATGAGCCAGCAGTGAAAATGAACCCCAATCTGGGCTCAGGGGGGAGGGGAGGGAGGAGATGAAGAGGAGGGCAACGCAAGGAGAGAAGCAGAGAGATTGGCCGCAGAGGAGAAGAGAGAGGAGCGGGGCGTAGCGAATAGGGAGGGCAAGAAGAAAGGGGGGGCTGAGGAGTGGCTTCTGGTTAGAAGAGAAAATGGAGGGGAGCAGAAGGTGGAGGGAGAAGAAACTGGAACTACAAGAGAGAGGGGACAACAGATGAAACAGGGACGTGAGACAAAGGCGCAAAGAGAAGAGGTTCAGGTGCTTCCAGTCGCTGTGGGGATGAATGCCTGTCGCTGCTCATTCATTATCTGCTTCTCTCTCTCGTTGAAAGCCATCATTTCTCTTCAGCCAACTGGAAAGGTTTATGGAGCCTCTTGTCTGCCACTGCTTCAGAGCGCTCGGAGCCCACTGCCAACACCAAGGTTTTACACCACCTTCAGGCAGTCTGCAGTCAACATATCAGTTCACATAAAACTCCTCTAATCTCTACCTCCCCTGCAGCTCGCACATGTTCAGTGCTACTTCATCATCATCCAAAGGACTAGATAGAAAAAGGTAATGTGGTAAGAAATCTTCTCTTGTCATCAGCGTCGTCGTGATGGGGCCGAGCGCACAGGACGGCAAGCGTTTAACCTTGGATCTGCCTTTGGCTGAGATATTGCAGCGCTGCCTCTTCCCACTGCAGTGCAACAAAAGATAGATGATGAGACTGCCGTGCATGTGTGTGTGTGTGTGTGTGTGTGTTTGTCTGTGTGTGTATCTTTGTATGCTTGCGTCTATGATTGCCTGCAACCAAATCTACACTATAGTTCACACCTGACAGTGATGCCTCACTCCGTGCATGCAAGCACCAGCAGATCAAACACTGTAGCAGCTCAGACTGCAAGTTAAAGGAATAGTTCAGCCAAAATACAAAAAAAAAAAAAGATTTTGGACTTTCTGATTCAAATATTTCTGTTCGGCATTTTGAGTTAGATTAAAGGGGAAAAAAATAATTACCCCTCGCGCTATCTATTCATCCAGATGGTTTCTGTGTGATTTGGCTGAGGTTTCCTGTCCGCTGCTGCCTTCTGCTGTGAGTTTTCACAATGTAAAATGTATTCACAATGTAATATTTCCAGTATATTGGTCTGATGGGAAACTAGAAACTACAGAAACTATTTGCATGGATAGATTGCTGTGGGAAAATATCCTTATTTCTATCATTTATTTATTTACTTACTTGGTGAACTGTTAGTTTATTTTTTTTATTAATTATGTTGGGTGAAGGGGGGTGAACTGTTCATTTAAACTGACTCAAAAAGCTGGATTAATATTTGGAACTGAAGTTCCAAAATGAAAAGTTTGGGCGGATATTGATTCATTTCTCAACCTGCTTACAGGTATTTAACCGACTGAGTCTCTCACACACACACCAGCTGTAACTGTGTTATCCTCAGAGACATCGCTTATTGCGTTACATCCAACCAACTTAAACACCACTTGCATACACACAGCTGTTCAGATTCGCAGCCACAGGCAGAGTCGGGCAAACAGACGCGCGCTCTCATGAGGAATGAGCCACGTTATCTCTGTTATCTTCAGCCCCAGCTGAGCCCAGCAGGACACAATGGCGTTGTCACAACGATCGATGCATTTCCACCACAATTCGCAGAGCTGATGGAGTGGGTGTCAAGCTCTGTCACTTACTCTCTACACCATCACCGCCAACACACACACACATACACACACACACACACACACACACACACACACACACGCACACCTCTTCCTACCCTGCGTTATTCAATCAAAAGCCATTATCTGAGTTACGAGAGAGGTCAAAAACATCAAAGGTCATGGCGGCTTGTGGATATGTTGGGAGGAAACTTTATGATGTCATTATGCTGCTTGGCAGCTTTTATTTGCCAGTAATGAAACTTGTGTTGTGTCACAAAAACGCATCTCAGCCAGACGGAGGAGTGACAGCAGCACTCCTCACGGTCTGTCTTGCATACTGAGCATCTCGTATACTGTACTTTGGACTTTTCAAAACTTCCTAGGATCTTCTTGTATCACGGAAAATCTTTGTTTATTTCCTCTGGAATTTGAGAACTTCACCTGCCGAGTTTCAGGAAGTTTCTCCAGTCTGCATCCTGTGTGACTTTTCCTCTTCCAACGACAAACATGATGTTGTAGTGAGAAAAACCTCAGGGAGTCTCTATGACAAGTGATGACAGGTGTGGCTTCCAGGTTTGTTTGTGTATGTGTGTGTGTGCACGTGCATGCATACATATGTGTGTGTGTGTTTGTGTCTGCACACCGTCACTGTGCGAGTGTGCTTGTGTGCATTTTGTATACAGCACACGGCATTTGTGCGTGCGTGTGTGTGTACATTAGATGCTGATGGGATGGTGTGGACCCGTGGGACTTCAATGTTTCCCGCTCTTTATGAGTTCCATGATTAAAGGCCTGTGGCGGTGAAGACGCTTTTAATCTCCGTCGCTGTCTGTTTTCCTCGACAGGGTTTTCTCAAGAGCCTCCTCCATCCTGCATCCAACATGCAGCCGAGACAAGAGCCTTTCTCTACCTAGTCAAAGTCAGGATTCTTCATGTCTGTCCCAACACAGCACTTCCCTCAGACCCCCCTCGTCAAGGCAAACATTATGAGAAAGTTTATAATACCATAAAATACTTAACAGTTATTTACATATGAATTCAGGATTTAACTACAGTTAACTGGAGAGAGAGAGAGAAAGAGAGAGAGAGAGACTTAGTGGGAGAGCCTAACCTAAGTGGGGGAGATACAGTTGCAGTGGAGAGAATAAGAGGAATAAATGGAATCAGGGCCAGTGAAGTGTGCAGTTTAAGAACTGTATCTTCCTCTCGGATAATTGAATTTCCCCTAAACTCTTTCTATCCTCCATGGAGAATGAAGGAGAAACCTGTGATTAAGTTGAAGGTGAGTATGGAAGAACAGAAAATAAATTCTGTAATTAGTAGGCGCATTAGATTTAATTTGAATGGTGTCACACAGCACTCCCCTGTTGCCTAAACCGGATCTGTGGGTTAATTGAGACAAACACCTGTAATCATTGCCGGAGGAAGCATCTGGCCACACTCAAACCCCTGGACCTTTAATGATTGTTGTGCTGTTGCATCTTTTCATCTGGTCTCTGTCGGCTAAATACAGAATGCAGTATTCAAATGGAGCATACAGGGTGTATTCCTTTGCACACTGCAGGTAAAATGCACTCAAACAAGACCGGCAGGCACAATCATCCATTAGCTAATGCATGACAGGTTTTACTCTTTATAGAAAAAAAAAAAAGTTTGAGAGGCAGGCCATTTGAATCTGTTGATCAGAGCCAAAAAACATGTACCTGTGAGGGGAAGGGATAGAAATAACATCCTCATGGGAGACATTGAGCACGCAGCATAAGGTAACGGCTGAGTAAATCTGAAATAAATATTTGTCTCTTAGAGTCACACACACGCACACACACGTACGTTTTTTTATTTTTCAAGTCTGATGCAACACCTAAGGCCCACACTGTATATTTATCCCTGTACACTATTGATTCCACTATGGATTTTATACCGATTAGGCTGCTAAGACACTGGACCCAAAGCTATTGTTTGATATTGGGTGGTGCCTGGAAGAAGAATACAGCAATGTTGAGTTAATCAGAGAAAATGGGATGTTTTTTTTTTTTTTTTTTATAAGCCTTTTCACCAACAA
>OMLF01010068.1:24306-41092 GCA_900302615.1 Holocentrus rufus
CACTCAATATACATTTTCATGCCTGCACCACATTATGGTAGCTTTTTGGATTACAGCCCTTGTTTACGCTAATAATCAAAATAGGGCTTTGTTTGAATATGTCTAGCAGCATTTTGTGGGAAATATGTCACCTGTGTAAAAAATTGCTAACCAGCATCATCTGCTCCAATTACCAGCACAGCAATGTAAACAGCTAGGTTTCTGGCAGGCAACAGCCAGTGATTAACACACACACACACACACACACACACACACACACACACACAGGCACAGGCAGAGGCACAGGCACATGCAAACATACACACGTGCAAACACTAAACTGCACAGCGCAGAACCATTGCTTCACTGCAGAAATGTCTGCCGTAACGAGTCATATAAACCCATGCAGAGTCTGAATCACATTTTTCTCGACTTGATCAATTAAGTGACATTTTCTTGATATTACCCGAGTAATCTGACTTGCTTCAGTGCATTACTTGATTATGAAACTGGCTTTAAGTCAAACTGCACTAGAAACAAGATAAATAGTTCCATCCCACTGTCAGATTTTGTACTTATTTAAAAATACCATTTGCAATGAATACTAAAACAAATGAATTGCTGATTAAATCACATGGACGTTTGTTTTGGGGGTTGAAATCGCTACATGAATACACACAGGGTTTACTTACTATTGTTCCCTCAGTAATATTTATTTACTGTTTGTTTGCCTGTTTATTCACACACTAAATTCAAACCTGAGACACAGTCACTAAAACCTGAGATGCATTTATGCAGTCTATCCAGTCACTTACGTAATCAACTCTATTCTACTCTACTATGCATGCATGTTCTGGCTGATACTCACTTTTGGCAAAAGACTACACACAGTTCTTTACATAAGATGCAACATTTAAAGATAAAATCGTTTGCGTTCATTTTGAAGGCGACTGTCGTTCAAAAGGACCTGTTAAAGGAGGATTACAGCAGCTATTCACAGCTAAACAAGAAAAGATAAATGTGAACAGCAGCATTCACCTAAGACAGCTGCAAAATCACATCGCAGCTGACAAGACAGTTTTCAATAACGCAAACCGGGTCAGTATGAAACAGCTTACCGCATGTCATTTTATAACATGGAACCCACAGAGAATCAAAAGACCTGCAGTATAAATATATACAACTTAGCTAGAGTATACTGTCAAGGGACTGCATCCTATCAGCACTGCATAGACACATTATATCACTGCAACCCAGAGTCTTGGACTTGGTGCTGCTTTCCCACACGAATGCATTTTTATTATGTAATGTGGTTGGCTTTGATCTGGCACAGACAAGGCGTTGAGGAAGTAACCTCATTGGCCACTGGGCAATTATCAGTGTTCCTGGACAGCGTGGGGGAAGTATCACCATATGTGCAGCTGTCAGTCAGAATGGGGTCCTTCATTACCATGCCACCTTTGGTCCCTACAGCACTGCCCACATCATCAGACACATCAATCTGCAGGAGAGGACAACCACCACAGTTTTAGACCAGCACAGGAAATGAAACAGGCCCAGAACTTTATAAACCCAAGACTAAATGTAATCATCTCAAATCAGTTTAAGAGGTCTAAAACTGTTGTTGGTCTGCAACTGTGGATCTGGCGGTCTCTGTGCCTGCAGCTCAATGCTACTGCATATCATCACATTACAAAACACTTTCATACCAGCTGAGCAGAGAGGCAGCCCAGAGCAGCCCGGCTTGTTGTCATCTGGGACAAAGTGACTTTCCGCCGGGCTGCTCTGATCCACAGCTGGCTCACGGACCACCAGCAATTTACAGCTGTTTATCGCCCACCATGCTCCACGTTTCCAGAATCCCATATCAGAGTTATTTTCGGTGCGGCAAGGGAAGGTGCACGACTGCCAACCCCATGCACGCATGTCACATGCCTCTTTTCCAGGCGATGGAGAAGAGGCATATGGTGAAGTTGATGTGGGTGCCGTCCAGGCCTGGATGTGCCTCTTCAGGCGATACTTGCCTTGGTGTTTATGCAGGCAGAACAAGGCTTGTGATGATGATGATGTGCTGTGGCCAGATCCCAGTAGGAGGCAGGATACAGCCTAAGTTTCTCCCTCTCTCTCCTTCCCTCCCTCTTTTCTTCTCTCTTTCTTGCTGTGCTGAATACACAAACTATTTTTTGTTTAGCGTGCTGTACATTTGTCCTACAGCATTTTGTTTTGTACAGTATGTAGAGCAGCACTTTGAAATAGGGTGTTTTGGAAAAATAAACTGTTTTTGTTACGGCATTGTATTTGTGTATATTTTCAGCAGCATATTTGTGTGTATTTTCGGCAGTCTTTTTCAGCAGACTGCTCTGCACACAGTACAGTGTGGTGTAACACTTCAAAAGCATCAACTTACCAAAGATAGCAGTGTTTTGCTTGAGCTTGAATTGGCTTGCACATAAATACATTCATACAAAAAATATGAGTTTTGATGAAAAAAAAAAAAAAATCCATTTTGAGAGGTTTTGAGTGTAGTGTTTCATTTTGCAGATTTGTGATGATTTGCATTTTGTGCATTTAGTTTTCAGAAAATAAGCCGTGGTTTCAGAAAATGTGTAAACAATTGCAAAACACTGTAATTGAATAATTCATCAGGAGGTTGTGATAATTTTGCATGCACAAATTTCTAGCAACAATTTTATACCGTCACTGATTTTCATGCAGAGTTTAGATTTTCAGCAAAAAGTCCAAAGCTGCTAAAGAGGATATATTTTTCTACTTTTGGAGTCCTCCACCATCCATCGCCTGTCCTCCCGTTTCATCTTCACCCTGACAGTGTGATGCATACTCACCATCCACACCCAGTGCATTGCATTTTTCAAACTATTTGGGTAAGAGCAGCTGAAACTGGGGGTACTGTCATGCTTTAAGTGTTGCTTTGGTATTCACAAGGTGCCCTCCAGTATGGTAATGGAATGTCTGTTTAATTCAAAGCCAGGAGTCAAACAAAGGTCTCTAACGGCACTGACTGTCATAAAGAAGTAGATGGCTTGAATCCATGGAACAGCTGGGCAGGGGAAGTGAAGTGGTGCTATTGTTCGACAGCTAATGAACTTTAAAATGAACAATCTTTGCAGTGTTAGCATATACAGAGAAACTTGATAAGCTGTTTCAAGCAGCTGACCAGAACCATATAAACAAGGAGAGGGAGATGACCGTGCTTATTTCACAGTTGAGACAGCGCCTGAAGTGCCATTTTGCATTCCTCAGCTTCATTCACAGAAATGAGCCATCCTTTGGCACCTCTACAGGCTGCCAGGGATATTTGGATGAGCGTGTATGACATAACTGTTTGCTGGGCAACCATTCTTTGTGTAAACCTGGGATATTGCTTTGCAATAGTTATTTTGCAAGCTAATGCAAACTGTCACCACACACTCATAATTCATACGCATAGCTCAGTACCTATTTCCCACCATTATTGCTACTCAACACACCAGTTGTTTTCTATTGTAGGGATTTTTTCCCCTCACTGAGAGTACAACTGCACAGGCAGCTCTGAAAATATGAATCATTCCAAAAGAGCAATTGGATTAACAACAGCTAGTTAAATATTAAGGAGAGAAGCACGGCCAAAAAGCAGCATCAACCAACTGTGTGTGATCAAGCACAGTGATCTGACTGGAGTAATAGTTTCAGCCATATCATGGAACAGAAGTGAATAACTGGATAGAGTAATGTTTCTATTTTTTATTTTTTTCCCTCAAGCAAATGTTCGCCAGAAGACAGAGGGAGGTTAGGGTGCCTGGTCAGCAGTTAACTCACTGTGTGCATATAAGGAGCAGGCAGAAAAGATTTATAATATGCAACCAAAAGACATGCAGAGAGATATACATGGATAAAGTGCACACATATGCACATGCACAGATATTTAGATTTAGATTAACATAATATTGGCTCATCCCCAACACTTATCAAACAATGCACACTCACTTTCTTATTAGCATGCATTTGAAAAATGCATATGGTGCAGTGCCACTAAAAGATACTGTTGAGAAGTGACAGTGAGGGGCGATTAATAAATGAATAAATAAATAATTATTTGACACTGCTGACTTATTCATGCTGAGCTTTCTCTGGCTGAAATATACTCTGGGTTTTCATATGCCACTGAATAACCATGAAAGGCAAATGTGCAAATCAAATAGCTCCATGAAAAATGAATCCCTGTCTCTCCCTCTTCAAGAACAACAGTCTCCAACAGTAAAGACCTGTTGTTTAATGACTAAAGAAACATGCCATTAATACACTTCCAGCTTCCACCAGCCACAGAAAACCTCAACAGAAAACAGGCATTCCTTATACTGTAATGACATGCATTCCACTGCCATCATTTACATAAAATACACACACGTACAGTAGAGTTGAAAAAAAAAAACACATTCTCATCTATATAGCTCTCAACTGCACTTGCAATCCTTACAGGCTCCACAATGCCCACATTATGAAACAGTGAACGAAAACAGCCTTCAACCTTTAACCCTCAATGAGAACAAAGAAAAACTCCCATGAAAACATTATAAATAAACATGGAGGAAACCTTGCCAATGCCAACTCAGCAGCCATTGTCGCTCTCATCAATGCCATCATGGGAACAACAACCACTGCAAGGATACTGGCATTGTCTTGATCACCACAGACATTTCAAACATCTCACATTGATCATTTTAAGCACCGCAGGTCTTAAAATTTGTAAAAGTTCTGGTAATGTTTTGTGGGATTGTTAACTGGGAAAGAGAGTTTAGGGAGACTCATTTGAAATTATGCAAACTGCATGATGAACACCAAGTGAGCTATAAGCAAGGAGCACCCTGACTGTAAAGTACGCTGGTGAGCTCATTGCTAATTAGGCTCTTATGAGAAAAGAGAAAATATAAATGAAGTTTGTCAGGGAGAATGGAGAGTCATTGCTTGGGGAACATTTTTGAGTTGAAGCACCGTGCGTCAAATAGAAACTTGGAGTTATTTTTATTGGCAGTGCTTTACCTAGAGGAATGTGCAGTTTTGGCTGCTGACTGTATGTCTATAATTCAATAAGCTACAATTCCATGCAAGGTGGATAACTTCAGGTCTAGTCAAACACCATTTATACTCCAGATTTCTGCAGGCACATTTACTGTGAGTGCATGTTTGTCATTGGTAAACCTCAACACCATTTTTTTTAAACTGTGTTTTCTTGTAGCTAACAGTGCGATTAAATCAAGTGCGTTAAGTAGAAAGGTATTTAGTTTACTGGGAAAATGTTCAAGGGAGCGAAAATGAACAGACAGTGGAGCAAGAATATAAGCCAGTTGTTCAGCAAATGTGACAGTGACAATGACAAATGTAGCGACACTGATTCGACTGCTGCTATCGGTATTACCACGATTACTAAGAGGACAGATCGGTTCAACTTGGAATTAAAGATGGTAGATTGGAGGAAACTACTAGATCAGACACAGTAATGTTAAAAACAAAACAACAATGAAACAGCAATGTTCTCCACTACCATATCTCTACACATCTAAAAGCTCCGTCAAGCACATATAATTTAGTAGACCTTTGCCGGCAACTGGTCCTGCAACTGACCATTTTCCTCTTTATTCACCAGCTAGCATGGGGAAAATTGCCTCAGTAGGACTTTTAACTGTAGCACAAGTCCTAAACCTGTCACATACAACAGCTATTTTGTGCACCTCATGGGCTCACATATTGTGGAATGGTGAATAAAACACCTCATTTGGCCAACACAGAGCACCAGTTAAAGAATATACATCACAGCAAAACTCCAACAGTCAGCATATTTATGATAAAGAGGGGTGGGTTGCCACTGATGTGGATATTAAAGCAAGGCTTAGAAAGCTTTTTTCAGGGTATAGAACTGTCTAGTACATCAAGTTGGTTGGGGAAGGATAATTAATAGGAGAGCAAACAGGATCAGATCAGAGCTGGCCCTCTCGTTCTGCTCCATTAGAGGGAGAGAGCATCATTGGCCTCAAATGCCCAGCACCAGCTGTAAGAGAAGAGAAAGCTGTCTGGAGTCCAAGTGGACACGCTAATGAGCTACTTTTAAAGGCACATCCCTGCAACTGCACCATAAGCTGAGGCTTAGGAAATAAAACTTGCAATCTGGCATAGACACACAAGCACACAAACATAAAAAACACAAACACAAGCGCACGCACATGCTCATAAAGTGCTAAAGTTGTTAGCCTAAATCATGGCGGACTCCTTGACTAATGAGAGGAGAGGAGAAGAGAGGAGAGGAGAGGAGAGGAGAAATTGAAATAATATGGGAGAGAAAAGTCAGAGAAGGGAGAGCAGAGGCAGTGGCTGCTGGACTGCAACAAATGGCCGGACCCCCCCGCTCCCTCCAATCTCATAAAAGCCAGTAAATGAAGAGGGATCTCAGCACCACGATATGTGTGTGTAGCAGGCTACAAGGCTGCCTGACACACAGCACATTTGTCCCGCCCTCTCCTGGGACAGGCTTACATTATTCTGCTGAGAGCCACTGATGATGATGGGAGAATGAGACCGGGCAAAAATCAAGGACGCTCACATAGAGCGGCACACACACACAAACAAACACGCAGTGCAGTAGATGCTCACTCACACATGCATTGACATATACACACACACACACACACACACCCACCCACATATTGAAGGGCAAAGTGATCCATTGCAAATGACATTCCTTCATAAGCCAAGACCTCCACGGTCTCAACAATCCCTTTAAGCTCCTTTCTCAGTGGAAAACCCCAAATTCTTACAGTTTATAGCAGGGGTGATTTTCCATTTATGTTCCTTCCAAATAAAGTTTTCTTTATGGTTGACACAGAATTTCTCTCTTATTGATCAGGTGTGTTCATGCCAATGATGTATTGAGTTTGGGTTATTACAATATTAGCATGTTCAACGGTTTTAATAGTAGTTTTCTTACTGTAATAGCTTCATGTGTGAATTGAGCATTGATTATTGAATGGTCTTTAAAAGCCCAACATAATTTGACAGATAACAAAATATATGTAAAAATCTCAAAGCAACAATGACTTGGGGCAGCCCTTAAAGCAGAGGCCCTCACAGAATGGACCCCAGGTGCAGTAACTGCTTTGGATACATAGAATATCACTTCTCTGGGGGGTAAAGAGCCAGAGCTTGTTCAGGAGGTTGAGTATTACTGGTTAGATATAGTTGGGCTCACTTCCACACGCAGTCTTGGCTCTGGAACCAGACTCCTAGATGGGGGCTTTTCTGCAGTTGCCCAGGGTGAGAGGTGGTGGACAATTGCGTGATTACTTGTTAGCCCCCAGCTGAGTGCTGCCGCGTTGGAGATTGTCGAATGAGAGGGTCACCTCACTGCGACTTTGAGTTGCAGGGAGGAAGATCAAATGGCAGTTAGAAACATAACCCAGCCTTCTTGGAGACACCGGGTGGTGTTCTGGAGAAGGCACCATCTGGGGACTTGGTAGCTCTACTGGGAGACTTCAACACTCACGTTAGTAATGACAGAATAACTTGGAGGAAGGTGATTGGGAGGAATGGCCTGCCTGATCTGCACCCTTGGTGGTCATGTAAACGAAAAGTCAGGTATGGGAGGAGTTTGGAGAAGCCATAGAGAGGGACTTTCAGTTGGCCTAAAAGAGGTTCCGGCAAACCATCAGGCAACTCAGGAGGGATCCTTGTCCAGGCTGTTCTCAGCAGGGATGGGGAGGTGCTGACCTCGACTGAGGACGTAGTTGGACAGTGCAAGAAACACTTTGAGGGACTCCTAAACAGACATGCCCTCCAGGGAGGTAGCATGGCAGAAGACTGCCTATGGAGTGGCAGACAGGGTTTGGGGTTCCCATTTTTAAAAAGGGGGACCAGAGAGTGTGCTCCAACTACCGGGGTATCACACTGCTCAGCCTCCCAGGGAAAGCTTACTCTAGGGTGCTGAAAAGGAAACTCCGGCCGATTGTCGAAGCTTCAGGAGGATTCGGGAGGAACAATGCAGATTCTGTCTGGACCAACTCTTTACCCTAGCACGAATACTGGAGGGGTCATGGGAGTTTGCCGATGGATGGATGGATGGATCTCAATGCATAAATAGATGTGTGTCATATTTCAGCTTGAACGTTAGTTTGATTACTGATTCACAGAGGATCAATCACTGACCTGAAATTAAACTTATTTTTGATGAAAATGGGAAACCCTTTGGATATTTACTGGAACATTAAGTCTCACTGTTTCAAACCTATCAAGTTATACTGCCCTGAGGCAGTTTAAAGTTTGTAACATGCAGTATTGTGCATCTAGGGCATGTTGTGATTGCTGACTTTTGTAGTTTCTGAGAGCCATTTGCTTTTATGTGTGATGATGTGAGAAATTTTAGAAGCCTTTTGAACATGTTCACACACATTTTTATCAGTCTGACCTGATTATCTACAATGGCCTTAAATATCAAAGCCAAAAGAGATACAGGCTTAGAGGATAAAAAAACAGTAATAACTGTTCTTCATAGTTTCAAGATACTGAAGTCTTTGGGAGGCATTTTTAAGAACAAGCAGATGGCCACGCAGGTACCTGGAATGGATGTCAAAGTAGCAATTCCTCTTTTTGAGATTTCAGTACATAGTCACTATAATAATCACAGGGTTTTTATTTTATTTTATTTTATTTTATTAAAGAAGACACCAGGGTCACTCAGCAATGTCTAGGCTGTTTTAGGAATGTCTCACATGTCAAGATGAGAATGTCTTGTTAAACTTATTTGACTAGTGCAGTGCCCATTCAAAATGTGGCTGCCAGAAGGGGTTGATTGCTTGGCCCCCTGTCTTGCTGCTTGCAGCTTTCTGGGAGAAGGGTCTGGCAGCAGGCTTGGAGCTGCAGCGAGGTGACCTTTGTTTTTCCATGATGAGCACCGTTAAAGTTTGTGGCTATGCCCATTCCGAACCCTGATCATAACCATAACCTTAACCTTAACCTCCTTCCCTGACAAATACAACCACATAGTGTTTTAATGTGGAAAAAGGGTCCTCTCACTGCGTGTCTGTTACTGCGGTTCCGGGTTCCACTCGCTGCAGCTCCAAGGCTGCAAGTGTGTGTTGTTGTGTTGTTGTGTCAGTGTTGTTTGTTACTGCTGGAGTTCTCTGCTCCACTCCAGTAATGTTAGTCTGTGGGTAATAGCATAAAAGTTCACATGTACTCCACATTAGTCTCGCAAAGATAAATCAGAAAATGCTTGCAACCGCTGCCGTCTTTGATGATGAACTACTAAACTCTTGCGTGTGCAAGCTTTGAAACTCTAAAGACCTTCTGGGTGTTGCACTGCCATCGCAGTTGAGTTCCGCCTTTTTCGTTCCATCAATCACAACAATAACTAACAATTAGAAAATCAATTTTTGCACATTTCTCGGGAACGGCTCATCTTAACAACTTCACACTCCGCACTGCACTTCCTTGGGGCCTCAGCAATACACCCACCAAGAGTGAAGTCGATGGGATGAAAGGTTGTGGAGAAAATCGAAGGACAGACAGACTGAGATTCCTCCATTTATGTTAGATAACAAATCATTTTTTCAGAATTTTTTTTAAGGTGTTATTTGCAGTCTGCAGGGTCTTGGGGAAGTATGCACTGATTTTGACATTTTCATTTTTACGAGGTGAGAAAGGGTGGCAAATCTGGTCAAAACTGGTCAAAATCTCACTACATAGATCCACCTCTTATTATTACGCAGGAAATTTATCAGTGTTAATCTAACTCGTATCTTCAGATTTGGAAATAATTCTTGGATATATTGATTTAATTTAGCTTCTGGTCTGTCAGCAATATGAACTGGTCCCACAAAATGACTTATTATTCTGTATCTGATTCCCCCTTTCAGCTAGCTAGTTTGGTGTACTTTATTTTAAAGAAGATAAGTTACATTTGTTGCAAATCCCCACACTTCTTAGGCATTTCCCAGCACTTCTGCACTACTTTCCTTTTCATCCAATGTTGTGATAGCCTGCCTACGTCCTTGTCACAGCGGTTTATTCAGAGACAGTTAGATTCTTTCCTCAGGACAGTTCAGTGACCTCAGCTTTGTGTTGTCATATTTAGTGCAACAATGACTGGAGGAGAAATTCCACAACAGCACTAATTTAAGACGTGAGTCACAGTCATAAAGGTCAAGTGACATCATTGTCTTGAAGGGAGTGTAATCTAGAGGTGAACGATATTGGTCCCAGTAGCTGGTCCAGACAGCAGATGGCTGAAGTCAGAAGGTTTGAGATCGATTTAAGGTGTGAGACATTGAGAGACTGCGACAGGGCGATGAGTCTGCCTGTTGGTTTTGTGCCACTGCCCAAGGTGCATCAATCATAGCACGAAATCTGTTCCCCATCTGAAATTTACTACAAGAAAACACAGATGGGAAATACCAAACAAATTCCCGTTAAGATGGCTATATGAACTTGAATCACAAACTGTCACATATTTACACTATTATTTATTTTAAAACAAGTGAGTTAGAGTTGTAGGTCGTCTGGTGGAGGCGTGGGCTGATGTTTGTACAATTGGAATGAAGGAAACTGACTGTCTTTAAAAACTCCACCTTTAAAAATTCTCCCCATGAGAGTAGAGAAAACCTTTCTGAACAAGATTTAATTAGTGTGTCGATTTGCCCACTGCAGTTAGAAAATCACGAATCTACTTTCTCTAAGCCCTGCATAGCCTAAAGACTATATACCATAATTCCCCTTGGCAGTGCACAGGGAAAAAAATGCAAATGAACCGAAGAAACAATGGATGGAGCCCGGCTCTTGCAGAGGTGCCTAATAAAAAGTTCTGTTAGGCTGCAAAGAGGCGACAAACAGAAGAACGGGAAATGTGTTTAGCAAGTAGTATCAGTCAAGTCAGTCTGTTGGTCAGTCTGTTGGCCTCAATAATGTGGGTAATCATTACATGCAAACCACTGTGTGAAATAACCCAGAAATTCTCCAGTAATTGTAAAAAGTAACTATTCACAATTAACAATCAACTGCAGGAAGTCATACAATATCTTCACAATATATGGAGAGAATCATCACAGCCTCCACATTTATCACTTGCATGTTCTGATACTGCAGCTCTGGGTTCAAATCCTGAGTCAAACAATGCATGCAGTTTGTCAGTTACATTGTGCAGGTTTTCCTTTTCTTCCTCGCTGCACAACACTCTAAATAACCCCATTCAATTCAAGATTATAAATGGCAAATTGAAAAAGTTCAAATTATAATGACAAAGGGGGTAATCATAACAAGCATTGATCATGGTGTCCAACTTTACCACTGATCAAACATCCATTGTTAACTGGTTTGACAGATTTGACAACTTAGCAAGCGCCAAACAGGATGCATCTCATCACAGATGATGTGCTTATCAAACCACAGTGAGCTCAATTATCACACATTTTAAGTACATTAAACAATGACTATTATTAAAGGAAGACCATGTACATCATCAACTGGTCTTATCTAACATTATTTGATTTTCATTTGAGTTATTTCAGGCTATGCTCTCCACGCAATCTCTCTCTCAAACAGAACAGGTCTATGTCAAACACTGTCAGACTGAGTATGTAGTGTACTCTCAAATGTTTGCCAGTGATGGAGTGTGTTTGACATGGTATGTTTTGGACTGTAATAAGTGCAGTTCTGTAAGAGTGCCAATTCTAATCTGTAATAACCAGACCCCCCGTTGTTTTCAAAAAAGGGAGGGGGGCATGATTGTTTTGTCTAGGTTCAAACAACCCCTCTAATTTGATCTGGGGCCCAGGATCCCAGGAGCCCCAGGCTATTTGAGTGTCTTGTACTACTTACATGCCCGCTCTGTTTGTCTGTCTAATTCGCTGCTCTTTGACTGGCTCAAGTCCTAGAGGCTATTTTTAGCTTCATTCCCATGATAATAACAGCCAAGTCCTTGATATGCCTGGGCAAGGAGCGTTGGGAAAAGTATCTTGTTTTGGCTGTTAACATGAACAGCACTGACTCTATCCATCATTCATTTTCAAAGGACAGTACCCCTAGCTATATGCTTTTATCGCTGTAGTGCAGCACAACTGGTTAAACCTAAAAAAACAACACACACACACACACACACACACACATACACACATACACACAAACACACACACATTGCATTTTGACATGCTGGGATTTGGTCGATAACAAGGCCTGGACTCTCGCAGATCCCGTTGGGAAATACTATGCTTCAAGACAAATACAGATGTAATCTGTAACAGGGTGGAGCAGCATTTGCTTTTCTCACAGAAAATAGAATCTCTTAATGTATCTGGTAAAATAATACCATTATCTTATTGGAGTTCTTAGTGAATCTGGCTGTGGCTGTCATATATCAACCATCAAAACCTCAACATCCCTCTGGCTACTGGCCACCGATTTCCTGGACATTTTTAACCGTTTCAGCCTCACCCAAGACATTTACCTCTTCACCCACAAACAGTCTCACATTGGACTTCGTCTGATCTAGTGGCATCCACATTGCCAATCTGCCCAGCACAGATCTTGTCATCTGAAGTGATCACCGCCATCACTGCAAATGTTCCGTCCAGATGTGTTTACAACCGCATCACATCTGTTCTTCGCAACTCTGCTGGCAAATTCAGAATCACTTTTCACAAGTCCCCCTCACGAACACATGACACATAGACTAGCACAGAGACAGTCCCCTCTCCACAACCCATAAAGCACTCTGTCCCATGGCAACATCTTGCATTGCCTCGCTCCTAACCCTCACAGCCCATCACCAAAGCCAGGCTTCAAAACCTGGAGAGACAAGGTTTTCAGTGTAGCTGCCCTCTGGAATGCCCTCCCAAGGGTGCTGAGGTAACTCCCACTCTTTCCCCCTTCAAACACTTCTTAAAGACCCATCTTGCTTTTAATCAGCTGTGTTATTACTGTCTCTCCTGTAGGTCTTTCATACTGTGGTTTTGTTTTATCTGCCTTTGATGTTCAATGTCTTTGAATGTCCAGAAAAGCATGATTATTATTATCATTATCATTATTGTATCTAGATAAAACAACTGACAGGAGGCCTGGTGAGAATACTCAGTGAGGTCTTTATCACACACATCTTTTGGATGTGTGTGATAAAGAGTGTGTGGTGGCCCAACAGTCTCAACTTTCTGGGTCACCTCCTCTAGGCACCACTTTAAAGTGGCTAAACTAAAAAGTAAAAGTACCAGGGACTCATTTATTCCTGCTGCAGCAAGATTAGTCAATTAGCACATAACATTACACTATATTAGAAGCCTATTTAAGAATTTAGTATTCTGCACAGATTAGCAATTTGCATTGCAGTATATTGAGCTATTGACTCCCTGCTTGGCCCATCCATCTAATTCCATGTCTGCTTATTCCTATTTGGGGTCGCGGGGAAACACATTCACACACAGTCAGACCTTTGAGCAGATTTGTGTCCTCAGTTTACCTGACGTGTCTTTGCATTGTAGAAGGAAACTCACGCAGACGAGAGGAGAGTGTGCAAACTCCTCACGAAAGGACCAGGCTGAGATTTGAATTCCCTTCCGCCTTGCTGTGAGGGAAGAGCACAAACCACTGAGCCACTGTGCCAACCTGCACGGTACTGTCACATCATATTTGTCAATATGGTATGTGTAGTGGTGACTCATTACTCATTCCATATTTTGTTATGTTGTTATTGGAATTTTTCTTTTGTTTTGTTCTGTTTTTGTCAAACCAAATTCCAATACACCATATTACAGAACAATATGTTTTTGAGTGGAACTGAACTGAGTTGAGTTGAACTGAGCTGAACTGAAACTATAGAAAATAACAGCAAATGAGACAGCACTATGGAGAAAATGAATTATGAGGAAGCATGATAATGATCTATGTGATGAGAGCCCATGGGAATCATTTACATACTGTACATACATTCATACATGCACAGATACATACATACATACATACATACATACATACATGCATGCATGTAGTTCATGAATGAATACATGAACACAGACCTTCATAGCATCAGTACATCTGTTTCTAAACAGATATGTATCTCTGTCTGTATCTTTTTGGCATTCAGTGAATGAGCCATATGTCTGTTAAAGTACATGTGTCCTTGATCCAAGTAAAAAATAAATTGATTCATTTATCTAGATCAAATTGTGCCACTCTCCTTCATTTACCATTTAATTGGACCTTCTGCGATGAAAATGTTAATTTAAAAATAATTACTCACTTATGAACTAGTCTATTACCGCAGGCAGTAACAACTACTGGTAGTAACCATGACGCACCACGTACATACTGTAAAACACCTAGGACAGCCGGGGAGTTTTTCTATTTAATAATGTAGTTTTAAAATTGATCTTTCTTCAAAAATATGCTAAATTGACTTCATGGGCTCAATAAGAATTTCATGGTTAATGTTTCCTCTGTAAATGCTTTCCCTTTTACTTCTCCCCAAATGAAAACCAGTTGGCTGTGGTTTCCGCTTCACGCTTTGTCGTCACATAATCAAACCAGTCAATCAATGCGTCTTTAGGGAATACGGCTCACCGCCATGTCAGTTCGGTCAAAGGTCAGAGTGGATATTAGCCGTCTTTTTCCTCTTCTGTTTTCACTGCTCAGCCATTCATGAAATCCAGGAGATTCATTGGAGTGCAGTGCTGAGCGGTGACATCGGACCCCTTTAAAATGAAGGGGAGGGTGAGCAAGGTGGGATGGAAGATCAAAGTCTGTACATTAATGTGCTGCGTGCGTCCGACTGAGGAGTGTGATGGTGTGTCCGTTAGCATACAGAGGGTTGTGTAGTGCATGTATACAGTACACAGCAATGTAAACCAGAGGGATCAGGAACATCAGTGGGCTAATTGGCAGTTAAGCCTCCATGCTGTAAAGATCAAAGACTTTCAAGTGCCTTATGATCACAATCTGCACCTTCGCCAAGGAAGCCCAGCTAGATCCTCACAGCAAGGTCACCACTGATACAACTCTGAATTTGTCAGGATGTGTGAACCGCCAGTATGTGTGTGTGTGTGTGTGTGTTGTTTTATGTGTATCTGTGGGTGTCTCAGTGTGAGCTCAAACTTCTGCTCTGTCTCTTTACAGCAAATAGTAGCAGTAACAGGGTAAACAGGACACACAACGGGATTTTTTTATATCCTTAACTGTCTGTGAAACATGAAGTAGATCACTGGGCATTTCAGGCACTTGAAGAATGGAACAAATAGAAAATAAGTGGCAAATAGAAACTAGCAAAGTAAACTGCTTCATCCAGGTCTAAATTAATTATTTTATCAAGCCATTTATTTATTTTGTCATTTTGTTTCGTTAGAATTTATTGCATATTTGCTTTTTGTATTGCTATTCCTTTGTTCCTTCATTATTTCTCCCCCTTTTTCATCTTTGAATGGTTCTGTACACAGATTGGTATGATTATGACTTTAATCATTATTCTAATAATTTATTATCATCGTTGTTTCTTGTCATGTGATGCAAGACATCTGCCTTCTGTTGGTAGGTAACATATAGAGGGAGTCTTTGGCCTCATTCATTTGCCCTGATGAAGACCAGCTGTGTTGAAACACAATATTGTCACATGATATAGCCATGATAATAAAGGCTTTTTAATTGACTATTTTGGTGCATTCTTCAAGTGCCTGAAATGCCCACTTATCTACTTCATGTTTTGCTTTTTCAACAATTCAAAGAGAAACCCACCAATATCCTCACCGAAGAGCTCCTTTTTTATTCTCTTTTGCCTGTGAAACAAGTTGCACTCCTGTAATATACGAATCCTGTGCAAATCCATTCAAAATGTATGTTCATTCACCATTCATATGCCTACAATGATGTAGCATAAATGAGCTAACGCGTACTCCCATGTTGAATCCTGTTTTAGTGTTGCTGAATTTTCTAAACAATACCTCTGGTGGTCGGAGCAGCGGTGTAGCGGCAGTGCAGAAAGCAGATTAAAAGTTGTACTTGTGTGACTGCTCCCTCTGCATGTCAGAGGTTAGGTGAGGTGCGTGTGAATGTGCGTACCAGTACATCGGTAATCCAGAGGTCTGCCAGGAGTGCCGGAGCGAGAGGGAATTACCATCTGCTAGACCTCTGCCAACATCCAACACGGCACTAACCGTCTTCCTCATGCATAATTACCCACACACACACACTCACACACACTCCGCGAGGCTGATTCTCCCCTACTAGATTGTTAGATTGCGTCAGCCACTGCCTCAGTTCACTCCTAAAGCCTGATTTAACAGCAGATTACAGACTTAGATTAACACAGCCGAGCGGCAGGAATTGCTTTCAGAAGCAGACCCCAGGTCGGCGCAGCATCTTCTTCCCTGAAGGATTTGGCAAGCCTTCGCTGAGCTCTGTTATGGGAAGAATTCCACTGGACTCCAAAAGTCATTGTGAATGACTTTAAAACATTTTTTCATCAGTTCCCCAACGCTAAACTATTCATGATTTGTCTCTGTTATTTAAAATACTGCCATATGGAGACGTCGCTGAAAATGTTACAGACGAATGGCAAAGTGTCTTGAATTCGATTTAGCTCACAGAATAACACAAAATTCTTTTCGATTCTGTTCTGTTTGTGATTGGTCACACGTTAAGCTTTTTGAGGGCTTTCAGAATCTCAGTGTTTCTCTGACATCACAGGTTTTGGATAATCAGACAGCAAGCAGAGACCTGAAGTGGGTTTTTTTTTTTTTTTTTTTTTTTTTTTTTTTTTTTTTTTTTTTTTTTAATGAGGCAGATTTGTGAC
>OMLF01010079.1:1471-13815 GCA_900302615.1 Holocentrus rufus
CAAGCCGTGGGAAAATCAACATGATTCTCTCCATGCCCTTAACTTGTACGGACACACACACACACACACACACACACACACACACACACACACACACAGTACAACCACAGTCTTCCACTTCTGGCCACTGCAGTTCAACTGGACTTATTGGAGGTGAAGTTCCTTGCTGCAGGCGACTTCGACTCTCCTCCTCACCGCCGCTCCGACTCTCTCCGCCTCAGGCCTGTTTGATTTTATTTCCTTTGCCGGCTCTTCATGCATTTTGTTGGTTTTGTTTGGTGTCCAATTGCCCGGGCAGCTCGGTGTGTAGAACAAGGCACTGACGCTGCCGGGGTTCGAGATAGCATGACCACTTGGGCTAATCTTACTGACAGTGTAGGCACTCTTGGTGATGCACGCTACTGATATCAAGATGTAGACAGAGGCTCTGCATGTTATTTATTATTTGGCTGTTTTGTTGATAATTACTACGTCTAAAATGTGTTTTATATAGTCTAAATGTTGAAACCAGCAAAATTGCCAGCCAATTCTGTAGTATTATTATTAGCATTTTCATGTAAATAAATGCCCATTTCCCTGCTGTGTATCAGTGATTATTTTCCTAGTGATTTAGCTTAATTCCAATTCATGAAAACAGTGTCGGGCAGGTTTTTCCTAGTAAAAATCTTCTAATGAACAAGAAATGATGCATTTTTAATTTCCAGTAGCATCAACAGTTTGCTGGAAATAAATACAAGAAGAACTTGGAATGAGCAGCAGTATCCTCCATGGCTGAGCGGACACATTTTACCAGTATAAAATAGTGGAAAAGGAAAAAGACGCCACAGAACTGACCACACAGTCTGATGCCAAGTGATCTGTGGGATGTGCAGAAACATCACCACAACAAGGATCTTGCAGATTGTCACTGAGTTGGATAAGGCTGTATTCCACAGACTCTTGTCAAGTGTTTTTTTTTTTTTTTTTTTTTTTTTTTTTTTTTTTTCTATTTTCCATTTTTGGAGTGCCAACAGCAGCGGTGAAGGAATCCAAGCTGGATACAAGCAACTACAGTATTTACCATGTGAGACTGGCCTGCAGAAGAGACCAGACTGTATCTACCATCTGCTGACATATTCAGTCAGCAGCAGTCAACTTCCTCCTTCTGTCAGTGTTTGGGTTTCACTTCATGTAAGTAGCAGTGCATTTGTAGTGTATAGCTAGTACAACACAACTAGTATTGTACTAGCACTATATTTTGCAGTACTTTGGCTGTAATTCAGCTATACTGAAAATTAGTTTTCAGTAGTTTATAACTTTTTTTTTGCCATTTAAAGCAAAATTAAGAACTCTGTTAAATGTTAAGGTTCTTTCAAAGGAAAAAATAGATATATAGACACTGGTATTTAATTGATTGATCTATTTATTTACTCTATTTTAACTTGCATATAACATAAAGTTAAAAGTCTTTCCTTTTTTTGTGAGGAACCTGAATTGTAATGTCTGTAATATTTTGGTTAAAGTCCAGATGGATCAGGACTGATGGACATTACTGAGAAAACAAAGTTAATATTCACCGCAGTGGTATTTTCGTGATCATGAAGCAGTTCAAAACACTGAAATTATTATAAATTTCATTGCATGTAATTTTGTAATATTTTGGAGGATTCTGACTCATTTTTCTAAGTAACTTTAATAAAACTATTCTTCTCTTGAGGGTCCTGTGGCTTTGCTGTAGTTCAGCTTCCTGTGAAAAGTAACTGGCAGCTTGCAGAACTATACTATCAAAGCAGCTGCCTTCTCCCTCTCGCTGCTCACTTCTCTAGTTTACTTTTTATCGTGTCCTGTGTTTCCATTCCTCTCTCTCTGTCCCAGTGGTTTGCTCTGATGTCTCCTTCTCTTTCTTTCAGGTCTTTTGTTTGTCTCTGTCCATTTCTGTCCCATCTCTCTCTCTCTCCATCCATTTCATCTATGTATCTCTTATCTGTCCGTCTATTTCTGTCCACCTCCCTCTTTACTTTACACTGATGGAGGTACAGTGGATCAGACTGTTTTTATCTGTCCATCAAAAGTTTCAGGTGACATTTCAGACACAACCAGTCTGATTCTGACAAAACTTTGTGGGATAGGGGAGGTCAAAAAGTTACACTAATTGGATTAATGGAAGTGGCATATATAAAGTTTTAAAAAAAGAAGCTTGTAAGATCAGATGGCTGCACCTCGTTACTTTGTATCGTTATTTCATGATTGGTCTACAACAGCTGTAATTTTCAGTTCACCGTTTATTGATTTCAAGGTTTTAAGTTAGTTTAAGTTTGAAGTGTTGAAGTGTTTCATGTTGAGTAACATACTTTGTTTAATGTAAAACCTTATTTCCCTTGTCTTTTACTATAAGGGCACTGTGGGAGTGATTCTTCCTGACTGTTGCTTTGTAATGTTGATGATCCAGGAAATGAAATTTATTCTGCTGTTAGATTCTTTGTAAATCGCTCTGGATTAGAGGATCAACTAAATGGCTAAAATGTTCGGCAAAATGTCTCACCTTCTGTGAGTCTCTCTCAGTCTCTCTGCCCATCTGTTTCTGTCTTCATCTCAATTTAAATTAATAGTAACAGTAGGAAACCCCCACATGGGAATAAGTACAGCAGCAGTATACTTTATTAGCTGAGAGGATAGACTCATCCTCTCCTTCATTTCTCTCTGATTTGCTCTCACTTTCCCGGCCCTTCCCCTCTTTTCCTTTTCTCATTCCACTCTAAACATCTTTCACAATCTTCTATGTTCTCCCACAGCGCCTGTTACAAGATGGAGATTGCATGTTAACAAGGACAGTTTACAGATGTTGAACGGACATGTGTGAGAGAGATGAGGTGCAGAGAGGAAAATGTGTGTGTGAGAAAATAGGCAGTAATTGGACTGAGCAAAAAAATGCATCAAATCCAAGTGGAAACACACTGGTGATACATAGAAGAATAACCACCTCTTTCCAACCACCTTGAGAGCTGGTTAGAAATGTTCCACCACCACAACAACAAAGCTTAATGTGATTAGGCTCCAATCTATTTACAGCGATGTAAAAGGAAATTAACTTCAGCACATGGATCCAACCTGGAAGTCGCTGTAAATCAAACAAACGGCAGGCAACCTCTGTGAGGCATTTGGATACATGAGGTAAAAGCTAAATGAGGTTTACAATATCTGTTTTAAAGATATAGATATTGTGAAGGGAAGTCAATCTGTGTTTTTGGAGAGACATAACTTGATGCCACTCTCCTCTAGACACAACACAGATCGATGTTATTGCAACAACATTATGTTTCTGACAGTGTTCTGTGTGTGTGTGTGTGTGTCTTGACCTGAATAGAGAAAATAAATCTTTCTCAAATTTCATGAACTAGATAACTTGAAAATACTTCATTTTACCTCGGTGTTCCCAAATATGATCAGGAACGTTTCAGGAGCTCTGGGTGGTAAAACGGTCCAGTGATCACAGACACGCAGGGCGTTGTTGTTGTTGTTGTTGTTGTTGTTGTTGTTGAGGGATGACAGGTATTGACCCTGCCCAGCTTTAGAGCGAGAGGAAAATTAATCAAAACATAAACAAAGCCGTCAGCGGAGCAGCAGTGTTTACAAAGGAGTGCTGCGATCACGGTACTATTTTGGCTTTAAATACACACACATGCAAACGCACCTACATGTAGCCTATATAATAGCCACTATGGAGGTCTCCCATCATGCATTTGTCCTGGATCTATCTTGTGTTAGTACTGCAGATGATCAGTATATTGCAACATAAAGCTCTTAATATCAACCAGCTAGTTTCCAGATTTCTTGTACATCTTAAAAAAGAGCAAATTTTGACTCCCCGTGTTCAAACAGTACATGTCAGGAGCATCAAGGTGCTCATGCCATTCATACGTGACGTGTAGTCAGGTTAATGCACCACTTACTGCTGTCAAAACAACAGCAGGGGAACCACACGGGACTACGAAGAATTAAAAAACAGAGCGGTGGAGTCCGTCAGTCTCATCATCATACATTTTTACAGATGTGAACAGGCGCCTTGTTTAAAGTTTAAAAGGCTGAACTTACCGCCTGCGGCAAAGGTCCACCTGCTTAATGCCGTGACGTGATGCCTGGTCTCTGAACATGGTGTGAGACAATGTCGTGCATCGTCAAACATCCTGGGGATTTATACTCCGGTGGTGTGTTGGTGTGTGTCTTGTGTCTGTACATGTCTGACGTGGGATTTCTCTGATGCCGCGTCGAACTCGACAGAAAATCTCAGGCACACGGAGTCAATATGAGCAGGGAGGAGAGCTGCTGCCAGGTGGACTCAATGAACACCAATCAACCTCCCAACAACCTGCTTAGAAATAGAAAACAAAATAGAACAAATACAATCTAGCAGACTTTGTGGTTCATTCAGACACTTTGTGACGGCTGAGGCACAAATTGAGCATCGAAGTTTTAAGACGTTTCTGAAGAACTTCATCAAGTTGAATCATAGAAGTGAGGGTATTTCCTCCACCAGCCTCCCCTCAAAACATGCCCAAACACACACACACACACACACACACATGCACACACACACATGCACATACACTCAGCGTGGTGTCGTCAGTTCTGAGAGTTTTTTTCCTTTTTTTTTCTTTTTCAGGAAGTCAAACTGACGCACTTATAAAGTCAACGATCTCATCAACACTTGGAGAGGAGACTCACCACAGACACACACACACAAACGTATACGAATTAAACACACACACACACACACACACACATGGTACAGTCAAAGAAGAACACAAATCAAGCTGTGAGAGGTGAAAAGGGGGAAGGAAAAAGAGACAGTAAGCGAGTGAGAGAGAGAGCAGCGCTTGTCTCTGCAGCAGGGAGCCAGCTACAGCTGAACAAATCCACAAATAAACGACAAGATTGACAGGTGGAATTGGAGAAAAATCAAAAAGTTCGTGGCGTTCAGCCCGTCTGGCTTATATTTGTGACTTCAAATATGATTCATCTCTCTCTCTCATTTGCTGTCTTTACCATTCCCACCCCCCCCTTGCTCTATCGCTCTTCTCTCTTTCCCGTTTGTGCCTCTTGCTTTATCTATATCCAATTGATTATTTTGTTTGCTTTGGCTTTTTCTTCTCTCTCTCTCTTTCTGCGTCTCCCTCTTGTCGTCCCCCCTCCACTTCTCCTTCTGCCGGTTTGATGAAAGCAGACAGAGACATGGAGAAGGGGTATTTAGATACCTCGGAGAGTGTTGTTTCCATGTGAATGTGCTCATTTGTTTTAGCAAACAGAGCAGGCGAAGATGAATTGCATCTTCAAGACGACCTGCATGTTTGTGTGTGTGTGTGTGTGTGAGTGTGTGAGAGAGAGAGAGTGAACTGAATTGAGATCGAGTCATTTTTGTGGAGTCAGAAAAAATCCCAACCCACCAAAATCCTCTCCATTACTCAGTACCTAAACTTCATAAGTAATAGCTAGTTTTGCTTATGTGCAGTAGTAGCTATGGTAGAAGAAGTACGAATGCAACATAGCCAGTTCTCTATCATGCATTTTCCCTGCTTTCTAACAGAGAGAAAAAAAAGAAACTAAACAGAAAATTTCTAAGCAGCAGTGGGATTTTAGCCATGACATCTAGAGGGGAACAAGACGCTAAGGCTGGCTTTACATGTTGATTTTTTCATGCAATTATGGGGCCTTCGAGTGCTCATTGGAAACATCTTATTATATTTACAAGTTAACAAGCACATGAATGCCCCTTCAAACTCATAATTACTCAGTGGGAAACTAGGAAATGTCAACAAGCGTCTGAGTTTAGATGTTTCATGATGACAAAAATGGCCTGTTTAAAAAGTGAAAAAGAGGAAAGGACATATACGTGATGTGAAATCCATGCTGTTCATTCTGCTGCTGATATAAAAAGTAGCTCTTGGCTTTTTGCTTTTTGTAATAATAGAACAAAGTTGAGTTTCTAACAGCGTCCATTGTTTTTTTTTTTTTTTGTTTTTTTTTTTTTTTAGCCTGTTGCTATGGTTACCCAACATTTCACACCAGAACACTCAATTGCCTGTCAAATTGTAACCAAACCCGTACGGAACATTCCAAACGATGATGCAAACGGAATTCGTGATTTTCATTGAATTTTTGGATGATCATCATTGCACAAAATTAGAAATTTGCATCGAACATTGATCACGGATGCAGGCGGTTTATCAGAAAAGAGGACGACTGCAGGGGAAAACACCCTGCAGAAATCACAAATAAAGTTGCTTCGCAGGAGAATAAAACCATTGAAAGTGACATTACCTGACTTCCTCCACTCATCCCATTCAGACAGGGTTTAAGACAGACTGCTGGAAATTATTGTAGTGAAACACCCAGTTGTCTGAATCCTCAGACTTTGTTCGCTTGAGAGCCCTCATGGGGCTACCTTGATGTTTTAAACTTCAGTGTGATACTTTTCTCTGCCAGGCAGTTGTCAGGTGGCAGTGGAAAAGTTCCGACATTTTTTGTTGAGCTGCCCTAAAAACGGCTTCTTAGTCTTGTTCTATTTTCTAACTTGGACTAAATGACCCTGCTGCCATAAGTTTTAAGCCCTTTTTGCACTGGACAAAGGTTGTGAACACACATGACATTTTTTTTCCGGCCAGCACCACTTTTTTTCATATTGGAGGTAACCACTGTGCAGGCCATGTCACTCAACCCACCAGCACAAAAAACATACTTGGCAGAGCTTTTTCCTTTATATAAAAAAAAAACAAAAAACGCTGCGTGTGTTTGCAGCATTATATTACATCAGAAATACATATAATTAAAAATTCACCTCAGTGTTTGATGACACGCATTTGCAGGAAATAATGAAATTAGCAGTGCTTCAGGTACACGGGTATAAAGTTTAGATTTTACAGTTTGCCACTTCCTGGGTTTTGTTTCATGTTATATGGATATGCTAGTAAGTTTGGCCCTGTTTGTGCACCCATTGCCCCACCTCCTTCAGACCATCGTTCCCACCACGTTTCGTGGAAATCCGACCCGTACTTTTTGAGTTAGCCTGCTGACAGACAGACAAACAGACGGGTGGATGGCTGGACGGACGGGGGCAATGCAATTTGTATCCGCAATTGTTACAACGCACTACTCATTTTTCTTCCACGTATTCTGCATTAGTACCGCAGATAATTCTTTCTTGATTTTCATACAGATGACAAAAACTCAAGTCCCTTCGATGTCCCACCTCAAGATCTTCAGGAATATTATCAGGGCATTACAGCTTTCATTATTTCATTCTGCACTTGGTTGCTTGTAATGATGATAAATTTAATCCCATTTATCCTTTGCACTCATTTTCCTAACATTTTCTCTTAGGGATGGAGCACAGTGGAGCTGTAGTTTTGGAAGCGGCCAGTGAAGTTTATCTTGACCATCCTGATATGAAAATACATGGTCAGCTTTATATTTTCATAACAGAGGTTTTCAGACGACCGTAGCAGGTTGCTGCTCAGCATTCTCCAAGCTGCTTTAGCATTCTTGAACGTTTAACATTCTCTGTGCCGTTTGAACTGTGACCTGATGTCCTGCGGTCTCCGCTGCCAACGCAGAAAGAATTGATTACCCTTAAGGTCATCAATACCGGGCTGTTATGTATGCTGTTCTGTGTTTAGCGGTGAATTATCACAGCATGGAGGGATTTCATGATTTGGGCTCAGGCTGACGCAAAAACAATCGGGTGCTTACCGAGGCGTGGCGTTAATCCTCATGGTTATCTGAACAGGGTGAAACCACTAACAGATTGTTTCTTATTTAGACAGTCAGGAGAGTAGTTGGGCGGCGGGAGTTAAGTACCCCTAAATCCCCTTAAAACAATACTTATCATTAGGGGTGCAATGGTCCATTCGTTGGATCTATGCATCAGTTGCAAATTTTGCCAGTTTGTCTGCTGTGTGATTTTTTATCTCATTTCAGAAGTATATTGTTGGACATGTTTATTGAATGGATGTAAAATTCTGGATAAAAATACCAAATTGAATTGTAGATTCTGGCCATTGCTTACAAACTCAAATTAAATGTTCCAAAAAAAGAAAAAAAAAAAGAAAAAAAGTGAATTGAACTGGATCTCTGTTAAGCCAAATATTCAAAATCCAATTCATTATAATGCAGTACAACCTCCCGTCCCGTTGCTGTAGAATTACTGTGCTGTATAACAGGTGGAGAAAGCATGGCTGTTTTTCATTTTATTTTTGTCATTTATGGAAGGCTGATACATCCTCTTGCTTCACAGTCCCACAGTCACACACACATCCACACCCAGCAGCTGCCCAGTACAAACAGCTCTCTACTATTGGCCGCTGAGCAGCTCCACTGGAGCAATTGAGGATTAAGTGGCTTGTTCAGCGGCACCCTGGCAGTCGTTACTGAGGGAGAAGAGAAAGCATTTCTCTTTCACTTTCCCTGCCCAGCTGGTCCAGTATTCGAACTGGTTATTTTGCAGTCACAATCCCACATGTGTGTGTTTTTATGTGTGAGTAACGGAAATTGCCAATATTAGCCTTTTATTAAAATTTGAATATTGGCCAGTCAGTGTCATCCACCTCCAGTATTATGCAATTTCCTCCCTTTTTATACTCTTCAGGTTTGGCGAATCTTCAGTAAAATTTGCCTCACCCTGCCTTAAGGAGCTGCCAGCCCACCTACGATTTTCATTATTAGGGTTTTCTACCATATGCTGTTGTATCCAGAAGGAATGTAGCACATTATGAGAGGAAACAGGCACCAATAGGGACATATTTTAATATAATTAGAAGGGATATTGAAGCTGTGCATACAGTGGATGTATTTGCTTTTAAAAGTAACTTTATACAAGATTGCACTTTCAAAATGGAGAGAAGCCAAGGTTGCAAATATAAGAAAAGGAGATGAAAATTAAGATGTTCTTGGTTTTGAGGTAGATGACCTGATAAGATACCCTGTCAATGTTTTTTTTTTGCTATTGTTAGTATCGTGCTTAATATTGTGCATATATTGCGTACGTACATATAATCAAAGGTAGAAAAAATATCTTGGGGGAATTAAGTTTTCTAATTTTGGGTGTATTTTTTGGCATGAATGTTGTCAAATTTGAAGACACTGAATATTGCAGCAGCTTCAATCTGCACATATCAGTATCAGCATTAACAAAACTGTACGTCAGTCGATCACCACAGCAGCAACGTGTCCCGTCCCCTCTGCTGTCATGTGCAGAGGTTACACTTATCGATTCGTCTTGTCATGTCTCAGGAATGTTCCATACCTTGCACTCATCCATCTTGACGGGCCGACACGGCGAGGATCACTCCATCAGCCTCTGGCATTTTGGTCTGTTGTCCTTTCATCTTCGTCTTTCTCCCCTTTGCCTTTTGAACCTCTTTTCATTTTATATTAACAAAGACGTTGCGTTTGACCTGAATAACTTTATGAATGTGACAGCTGAGGGACCGACCACATGTGGTATCTGACATACAGTAGGTGGGCTGGCTTATCTATATTCACATCAGGGAACGTCCCGGTGCCTGACAGGCTTCTAATTTGTCATTGAGCAGATATAATTGATTTCTTCTTTACATATATATTTTTTTTCAGATTCCATAAAGCTTCCAGATGTCCTAAATAAATTTCCAGACCACCACCCATGGATTTAAAACACCCTGATTTCTCCCTGCCCCAGATGGTCAGCCATCTGAACTCATCCTCCATTATTCTCAGTTTATTTCTTCCCTCCTTGAGAAGTCCCGTAACCTCACCAAGGAACAGCATATTGATGCAGCCATACAGTGGTGGAGGTTGGAGAGGCCCACATGTGACCAGGTCAGAGGTCCAAAATCCTGAACTAGCTGGGAAGATCTATGTAGGGACCAAAATACTAAATTCTACTGTTAAGGGACCATTCACCGCCCCTGCTGCTCTGATGGTCCACAACAGGTTATTATCATCATCTGCGCAGCTCCCTGGTATGAAAGCATGTAACACTGGATCAATACTTATTTTTAAATCACTCACATTTTTGGGGAAAAACACAGTTTCCATGGGACTGGAAATATTTCTATCAATTACATCATCACCTTAATGTTTCATAAAGTCACAATAGTCAATCCCCAGGATGCAAAAGCATTGTTTCCCCCTGCAGTGATAGAAAGGTCTAAAAATGAATGAAAGCAATTTGCCCATCTGCTGGGCTCAGTTTAGACCACTCCGCACGAACACAAGACTCAATAGATTCTTTTCCATTTAGCCGCTTCTAGTGTCAAATTCAATTGAATGGCCACATAAAACACACTGCGGAGGGGGACTTGAAAGCATCGCTCTTACAGTTTCATGGAAAGGGTGGGAGAAGTGGTTATTTCAACTAGGACTGTTGACGGTGGAGGTCTGACTATGAATGTGAAATGAAAGCCAGAGCGAGTTTCTTCCAGTGTGGACCGAATCAGAAAGGAAACACAAAGCGGTTCGGTTGTTAAAGCCACTTTATTTTGATCACTAAACAGCTACTGAACTCAATAATATATGCGTCTCTCTCTCTCTTATTAATAATGACCACACATAATCTCCAGGCATACCCAAGAGAGACAGCACATTATATCCATCCACACATTATTCACATCCCCCACTGTACAATCTAATTAACTCATATTTTTCCAAAGAGCAATAAAATAACATTAAAACAAAAACAAATGTACCTTTTATTGATTAAAATGTTTAAAAAAAACACACAAATTAAACTAGAGATGAACTGACACATTTAAAACATTTGTCCCTAAACCGTCCATCGTTCCCTCCACAAGGATGGTCTCTTGGTACAAAACAGAAAGATAAAAAATAAAATAAAACCAACTACTGGAAGACAAGAATTTCCCAGGAATGTGACTATCTGTGTTTGATTTATGGGGCTGGCCATCTCAGGTGGGTGGAGTTGTTCATACTTTGGCACCAATACTGGTTGGAAGGAAACCCTGTCCGCCCGGTGCTGTGAGCTAGCTTAAATCCAACGTACCTAAACATCGAGAATTATTCTTCCCCTCCCTGCCTGTCAGTAACGGTTGACCCTGCGCGCTCAGCCAATTCTCCTCGGTACTGGTAAAAGCCTGTCGGAAAAATAAAACACTCCTTTTTCCCTTGAACTCCCTGTGGCGATGCTGCGTCTTCTGAGCGGACTAAAACGGAGGGACTCCTTTCATTCCGGAGATTTGAATATGACAGAGTGTGGGTAACATGCTTCATTTTCGCCTCATGATTAAACATGCCTCCCCTGCGTTCCTGTCAGCAAGACGTCCACTCACAAAGCGAGCGCGGGGAATCTCTCCACTGATGTTGTGAGCAGCCTCTCAGCAGATAGTCGCTTTGGGACCCAATTTAGATGTAACACGTCTCCCGTCGGCTGCGGGGAGGGGTGGGCTTAGCTGAGCATGCCCCCATCTGAAGCTAATGGGGGGCACGGTCGATAGGACACAACGGGACAAAACATTGAGCAGCAGTAGTAATAAAAACATTTTACAGGTAACTGGGAAGTGGGAAGGTTTCCTGCCTCCAAACTGGAGGGATAAACGAGGAACGCATGGCGAGTTCACCAGAGCCTGAAGCGAGCTGTAGAAAATTCACAGAGTATTTGCTCTGCGCTTTAAAGTAAACGAGTTCAATTAACCTTTTTTTTTCTTTACAACTGTAACTGTAGGGGAACAAACCCCTATATGAAGTCCTCATGAACTTTAGTGCTAATATCCCTGACATTTATAAGGGAGTAACATCAAAATGTGGGTATAATCTGTGTTAGATCCATGCTGAAGTCTTTCCAAATGACATTTTCTCTCTTGCCTTGCCACACACAGTACAATTGTCTGTGGGGAGGCAGGGTCATCGGCCTTTCTATTCAGTCAATTTAACCTGCTAATTTCCTTCGATACGGAAGAAAAACTTTTTTTCCCCCCCTTCTCGTGAAGTCGCAGTTTATGTGTCACAAAATAACCGAGTCGGAGGTGTTTATCATTAGTCTGTGCGGTTTCCAATTTACGTCGCGAACTTGATTGCACGGCCCCGGTAGGTAAAGTGGACAATCGAGTCATTAACAAAGTCATTTCCCGGTCCGCGATGCGTTATGAGACTATTGGGATGATTCATACAACAAACAGACGCACTCTCTCAGGACCTGAATCTGAGCTACATGGCACTTGCTGTTTATATTGGTAAGTTGGTTAGTAGTCATTTGTGAATTTAAGAAAACGCTGTCTAGTTTATTTATCTATCCTCTATCTCCCTCCCCTGCTTGTTTTTGCTCGTCTCTTGCAGCCGAACCCCGTCTTCATCTCTTCCTGTTCTGTCTTCTGCAAGCT